>CAUYLG010001926.1:0-73593 GCA_963573385.1 Cacajao melanocephalus | reverse complement strand
TCATCCATGTCCCTACAAAGGACATGAACTCATTGTTTTTTATGGCTGCATAGTATTCCATGGTGTATATGTGCCACATTTTCCTTGTCCAGTCTATCACCGATGGGCATTTGGGTTGATTCCAGGTCTTTGCTATTTCTTTCTGTTTTTTAGTTTTCCTTCTAACAGTCAGGCCCCTCAGCTGTAGGACTGCTGGAGGTCCATTCCAGACCCTGCTTGCCTAAGTATAACCTACTGCAGCTGCAGAACATTGAGGGTTGCTGCCAGTTTCTTCTTCTGTTATTTCATCCCAGAAGGATACCCGCCACATGTCAGCCTGAGCTCTCTCTTATGAGGTGTCTCTTTGGATATATGGGGGCCAGGGAGCTGCTTGAGGAGAATAGGAGCTAAAGGGCTGAGCTGGGAGCTCCTTGTTTCATTCAGAGCTGCTGGGCACGTGCATTTGTCTGCTGCAGTGGAACTCATAACCACCTTTTTTCCCAGATAGTCTGTCTTGGGATGGTGGGGCTTTATTTATAAGTTCCTGATGTGCTGCTGCCTTTTTTCAGTATTGCCCTGCTGAGCAAGGAGGTAGCTTAGTCACAGTCTGCCAGCAGAGGCATTGCTGAGCTGCCATGGGCTCTGCCCAGCTGCTGTGTGAACTTCCTTGTGGTTTTCTTTACAAAGGTACAGTTAGAACTGCCTGGGTAATGGTCGTCTGCCTCAGTAATGGCGTACTGCCTCGGTAATGGCGTACTGCCTCAGTAATGGCAGACTGCCTCAGTAGTGGTGGACTGCTTCAGTAATGGCAGATGCCCTTCCCCTCCCAGAGGTGGACCGTCCAGGGTCCAGCTGCACTTGCTGTGAAACTCAATCCAGAGCATTTCAGATTGCTAGTCTTTGTGTGGGTGGGAACCGCCGAGCCAGATCACCTGGCTCCCTGTTTCAGCCCCCTTTTTTTCAGTTGAATGGGTAGCTCTGTCTCCCAGGCATTCCATGCACCAGTTGAAACGGCCGCCCAGATTTTTGTGAGTTTTTGTGCGGAGACCCACTGCGCTGGCTGAAACAGCCATGCTGGAAACTTGTGGTGATTTTCAGCTTGGGAATCTCCTGGTCTGTGGGCAGTAAAAACTCGTTTGAAAATGCACTGATCACTCTCCTTTTGCTTTGTTCTCACTGGGAACTGCACTCCAGAGCTGTTCCTATTCGGCCATCTTGGATCTGCATTCTCTCATTCTTGAAGGAGATTTAGCTAGGTATAGAATTCCTGGCTGACAGGCTTTTTCTTTTAGTATTCCAAAGATGTCATCCTGCCATTTTCTGGGCTCTGTGGTTTCTGATGAGAAGTCAACTATCAGTCTTTTTCAATGTTCCTTGTACTGGATTAATTGCTTTTTTCTTGCTGCCTTGAAGATTTGACTCTCATCAATTTGACTATGGTATGTCCACGTGTGGATCCTTTGGAGTTTATTCCACTTGGAGTTCACTGAGCTTTGTGAATATGCAGATTAATGTTTTTCATCAAACTTAAGAAGTTTTCAGACATTATTTTATCAAATTTTTTTCTGCTTCCTTCTTTTCTCATTCCTTCTGGAAGTAATATGGCAGCATTATATGTATGCTGGTATGCTTGCTGAGGTTTTGTTCACTTTTTATCCCATTATTTTTTCTTTCTGCTCCTCAGAGTAGATTTATCATTAACTGATTATTTTGCCAGCTCAAATCTGTTGATGAATTTCTCTAATAACTTCAAGTCAAGTCCAAAATTTTGGAGGCCAAAGCAGGAGAATCACTTGAGGTCAGGAGTTTGAGACCAGACTGGGCAACATAATAAGAACTTGTCTCCACCAAATAAATAAATAATTAAAAATTAGGCAAGGGAACACACACCTGTAGTCCCAGCTACTCAGGAGGCTGAGGTGGGAGGATTGCTTGAGCCCAGGAGTTTGAGGCTGCAGTGAGCCATGATCACACTGCTGCCCTTCAGCCTGGGCAACCAAGTGAAAGCTGGGGAAAAAAAGAAAAGAAAAGAAAACAAGGAAAGGAAGGAAGGAAGGAAGGATGGGAGGGAGGGAGGGAAAAAAGGAAGGAGAGAAAGAAGGAAAAGAAAAAGAAAGAAAGAAGAAAAAAGAAAGAGAGAGAGGGAGGGAAGGAAGGAAGGAAGGATTATGGAAATGCATATTATGAAAGCTATATGTGGATTTTATTTTTGGCATTAAAATAAACTCATGGTAATTTGTTAGAACATGCCTAGTGTACTGTGAGGCACTAAGAAGAATTCATTGTCAGTTTGAAAAGAGCCCTTGTCAAGGCAACATGAATTCTGCTAAAATTGAAGCAGGAAAAAAACATCAAATTGATGGTGAAGCTTGGGTGAAAGAAGAGTGGAATTATTGATGCATTACTTATGGGGACAATGCCCTAAAGAAATGAACAATTTAAAAATGAGTAACTCATTTTAAGAAACAGTGGGCTGGGCACGGTGACTCACGCCTATAATCCCAGCACTTTGGGAGGCTGACGTGGGTGGATCATGAGGTCAGGAGTTTGAGACCAGCCCAACCAACATGGTGAAATCCTGTCTATGAAAAATAAAAAATTAGCCGGATGTGGTCCTGCACGACTGTAATCCCAGCTACTCGGGAGGCTGAGGCAGGAGAATCACTTGAACCCAGGAGGCAGAAGTTGCAGTGAGCTGAGATGGCGCCATTGCACTCCAACCTGCGCAACAGAACGAGACTGTCAAAAAAAAAAAAAAAAAAGAAAGAAGCAGTGAGATAATGTAGAAAATGAAGCCTGTAACAGCAGACCATCCACATCAATTTGTGAGGAAAGAATTCATTTTGCTCATGCCCTAATTGAAGACAATCGGTGACTAACAGCACAAAGAGTAGCCAATGCCATAGACATCTCAATTGGTTCAGCTTATACAATTCTGAGTGGAAAATTAAAGTTCAGTGAACTTTCCACTTGTAGGTGCCAAAATTGGTTTACCCAGATCAGCTGCAGACAAGAGCAAAACGTTCAGCGGAAATTTTAAGCAAGTGAAACATGGCTTTTTCAGTACAATCCTGAAGACAAAGCACAATCAAAGCAATGCCTATCCGAAGGCGGAATGACTCCGTTAAAGCAAAAGTGGACTAGTCAAGAGCAAAGGTCACGGCAACAGTTTGGGGGGAAGCTCAAGGCATTTTACTTGTTGACTTTCAGGAGGGACAAAGAACGATAACATCTGCTGATTAAGAGTGTGTTTTGAAAAGGTTAGCCAAAGCTGCAGGAGAAAATGCCCAGGAAAGCTTCAGCAGAGAGGTCTTTTCCACCATGATGGTGGTCCTGCTCAATTCTCTTATCAAACAAGGGCAATTTTGTGAGAGCTTCAGTGGAAAATCATTAGACATCCATCTTCAGTCCTGATTTGGCTTTTTCTGACTTCTTTTCATTTCCTAGTCTTAAAAATCTGTAAAGGGCAACCCATTTTTCTTCAGTTAACAATGTAAAAAATACTACATGAACATGGTTAAATTCCCAGGACCCTCAATTCTTTAGGGATGGACTAAATGGCTGATATTATCACTTATAAGAGTGTCTTAAACTTCATGGAACTTCTGTTGAGAAACAAAGTTTATATTTTTTGTTTTATATTTTAATTCCATTTTCCCACAAACTTTTGGAAGGTCTCGCACGTGCGTGTATGTGTGTGTGTATAAATTTCTGTCTCTTTATTGATATTCTCTATTTGGTAAAACATCCATCTCATACTTTCTTTTGATATTTTGGACATGGTAGGTGAATGTAAATATTTATATTATATAAATATGTATTCACAACACAGAAGCATTTAGATTTATATTATAAATGTTTATCTTTGAACATATACATATAAATTGATTTAAAGTCTTTGTATAGTAAATCCAGAATCTGCCTTCTCAAGGATATTTTCTGTTGCTTTTGTTCCTATACATGTGTCATACTTTATTTCTTTGCATGTCTCATAATTTTTTGGTTGAAAGTTGGACATGTGAGTTGTTATTATGTATAATAACAACTGTGATATCAGAGTCCCTCCCCAAAATTTACTTTTTCTTACTGGTTTATTCTTATTGTTTTTCCTAGCTGGTAATTACTGGTTTAGTGACTTTTCTGGACTAAATTTGTAGAATCTATATTCCCTGTGGTGTGTGGCTATGAAGTTTTTGCTACTTTTTTAAAGTCCTTGTTTCTATTTTAAAGCCTGGATTCCTAGGGTCATACCCGGGTCAGTATAATGTATTGGTCAGCCAGTGATTGGGGGTGAAATTTCCTGAAATGCCTTGCCTGGACTTCCACCCTTCGCCAAGGAGATCTGTGTATGAGAAGGCAAGTCTTCAAACTTCAGGCATTTTTCAATGTAGCATTAGCTTCCATTTCCTCCTTGTGCAGGGCCTAGTGGTCAGCCAAAGGTAAGACACTGCAATCTCTCCTTTCCAGATCCTTCTTATGCATGTGCACAGCCTTGGGGACGTGTACAGCCTGTTAGATCTCCAGGACTATGCCAAACTTTTCTGTTTCCTATGGTAGTCTAGTTTTCCAGGATTTCCTTTTCATTTCCCAGCTGGACTCTTGTTCGCCCTAAATAAAATCACAGACTTAGGCAGCTAAGATGTTGCCAGCAGCTTGCTGTTGGTTCATCCCTTGCTGGGAATTGGTTTCCTCCCTTCCCCACTGCCCACCCCCACCGCCCCCGCCGCTTCCCCAGCTGAGCTGAGCTGAGCTCTGATTTCAATCAAACAGCCACCACACTTTGAGAACAGAGATTTACCAGGGAGCTGTAGGTTCCTTTGGACAAAATATTGCCTGCCCTATGGGGAATGCTTCTCTCAAGGACTGTTCCTCCCCCACCCATCTGTTCACAGTTCTGTCTTAGGACGTGCTTTGGATCTGTCTCAGGACTTTTCTTCTCACTGGACCTTGTTTCTGGATTCACTTGTCTACTCCCATTTGTGGATCATATATGTGCTGATAACTTTGAAATGTAAATCTCCCTCCCAGTGCTCTTGGAATTCAAACTGGAAAGCTCCACTTAAATGTTCCTTTGGCAACAAAACCAATGCGTTCGGAAGCTGAACTCGTTCTCTTCCCTGCCCTGCTCCTCCAAACAACCTGCCCTCTTGTCTCTTACAAAAAGGACAGGGAGCCCTTTCACAAGATGGCCCCAGCAGGGTCCACCTGCATATTGTCCTCCCACGGCATTGCACCCCACATCCACACAGTCCAGGGTGCAAGCAGCTCTGCTCCCTAAATTCTCTCCCGTGCTTCTTTTCCTCTCTACACCCCTCTTGCTGCCTCAGCCTAGGCCGTTCACCCCAACTTCCCAGGTCAAGGTTGAGACCCCCGCACACGCTCCTGTGAAGCCCTGTAATCAAACCACTCAGAGCCCTTCCCAGGCTGAATTCGACTTGCCCTTTGCGGACCCATCTGTCACCCCAGAAGATAATCTCCAGGAAAGGGCCAGGTCTTCTTTGTCCTCTTCCCTGTGGCTGCAGAGCTTGGTAGGCACTCAAAAAGTATATGCTGAATAAGTACATATTTGTGGCAGCAACTTGAAATTCTAATGATGCTCAGGTGAAACTGTATGTTTGGGTTATCCAGGGGCAAAAAATGGATGAGAGCTAATAAAAACAATGAGTGATGCTGAAAATGCTTCAACACTAATCAGATGTGCACTCCCGGAGGAGTCTCACCACGCGCGTGTGGAGAAAGGGGACGTGAGAACACTGTGAGAAGCTTGCCAATCGTTCTTCATTCTGTAGAGTAACTGTGACTCAGCTGTAATTTAAGGAACTTGTGACTAGACAGCTCAAGACCACCATATTTCTGGACTCTAAATCTTTGTTACTTGGCTGGAAACCCCAGAGTGAGTTGACTTCAATTTTTTTGAGATTAGAAATGTGTTTCGTCCAGTTACTGGCAGGTCAAAGTATTTCTTTGTAAGATTTAAGCAAACTCTGCCTTAACTATAGCCAGAAAGACAGATAACCTTGACCACTAGGGACTTTATTTTTGAATTTAAAATGAAGTCATTGGAAAATAAAAGATTTAAAATGCAAACACCTTTAGAAGGTATCTATCTCCAAATCTGTAAATTGTAGACAGACTCTCCCACAGCTTGTGTCCTGGGCTGGCCTTCTGTTGAGGCCTGGGAGTGATGCACGTATGTATCCCACTGTACTGAGTTGAGCATTGCCCACCATACACAACAAAAATTCATGTCCAACTTAAGAAATGGAACTTCATCCTTACCTTTGAAGATTCTGGGTATCCCACCTCTAGATATATCTCCTCTTCTATAACCAGAAGACCCATTTGAAAGGAAGAAAACTCAGTAGAAATGGTAGCTGTGGGCAGGTGCCACTGTGAGGCCACTCTCTCCTTGGAGTCCTAAGGGACCAGCCAGTCCTCACTGCACACGGTTGTCATCCAGCGTGCAGGCAGATGACATAAATTTGGCCACTCAGCCGCTCGCGTGTAGTACCTTAAGTCCAGAGAAAATGACACAAAAGGCTAGGGACACTTGAGAATATATTTGAGACAGCCGAAGGCCCAGGAATGGCTTCCAAAACCGGTGGAAACCATGGCTTAGCTGAGCTGCTTTTCCTGTCGTCTAACCTCCCTTGGTTCTAAGCCTTGCTCACCAGCCTTCCCGAGTTGTGGGAGTAACTCTGTACACATTCACCACATCCTTTTGCTGCTTAAACTGGCAGCTACAGCTCTCCTCCCATGCTCTCTCACAGTGGGCAGTCCATTGCCATATGGCAGCTCCTGGCTGACTCATCCTGAGCTCCAGCTCCCAGCTGCAGCCCTGGACCGGGCTCAGAGTCAGCACTAGAAAATATCTATTGACTAAATCAAGCCTTGGGATGAAAAGAAGACAAATCTTGGGACTTAGGCCTAGGGGATTTGAAAGAAACCTTCCCGGTTCCAGGAACTCTGCCTGTCAGGAGAGACGCCATTGTGTCTATTCTTTGGATTATCTGACATGAAGCAAGGAACACGAGTCACTTGTCTTTCTCCTCAGTAATACTGAACAGCTGCTCTGAAGTGAGCACCAGATGAAGTGCCCATAACCCCCTTTTCTAAATGAAATGTAATAAAGATGACTTTCCCTTTCATAAAGCATGTTTAGGAAACATGCCAAGGGATCCTCGTCTTCTTCCTGCTCTCTGGCAACTCTTTGGCATTGGAGACAAGGCAAAGCAAGGGCAAATGTTCTCTGGGGACACCAGCCCCAGTCCAGGAGGCTGCCACCCACTCCCCTCTGAGCTGCAAAGTCAGTGGCTGTGGAGCATGAAGCTCTCTGCTCCTCTGCAGAGGCAGGCTGCTCTCACCCTGCCTGTTAATCCTTCCACAGGCATTCACAGAGGGCTGATGCTGGGAATCCGCAGTCTAAAGCATGAGGCAGACATAAGTACACATTCACCCAGCAGATGGCCAAGGCTTCTGTCTGATGCTTCCACTGAATGGTGGGGGAAAGGGGGGCACAGTGGAGGTGTTAGAGGGGCTTGGGGAAGATGCATGCCAGAGGTGTCCCTGGGGCTGGGGCAGATGTCAGATTGGGGTTTGCCGTTAAGAAATGCTGGGTAGATGATGCAGACTGAAAAATCACATGAGTCAATGCATGATGGCCTGGAGGTACAAGAAGGAATTTGAAAGGGGTGCCTTGCAGTGAGCCTTCTGGGAGGGCCAGAAGTGGGCCTTCCTTCCTGGCGGGATCTGGAGGATCAATGCTGGGTCCTCACTGGGAAACACTGGAAAGCCGATGACACAGATCCATGACCCTTCCCGGTGATTTTTCACAAGCCTGGACACAGGCGCTTTCTTCCTTCACAGGGCCTGCCTGCACAAGTGAATGCTCAGAGAGGGACTCACCAGGCATTGTGGCTTCTGGCTGGCCACACAGGTCTGTCCATTCATTCATCCAACATTCATCGAGCACCTATGGCATGGGTTGTCCAAAAGTAACTGATACACTTCTTTTACCGGAATGTGATTAAACACTATGTAACCACTAAAAGAGATGCAGAAAGAACATTTAATGCTTTGGAGAAGGGATATATTCTGTAGGAAAAAGGCATGTTACAAATATGTTAGACATAGAATAATGTTATTTTCTATAAGAGAAAAACTTTCTGCTATAAAGATATAGAGGCTGGAAGGATACGTGGATAATATAGATACACACACTCACATATACACACATACATACATTCTCTGTGAGTGGTGGAATTATAGGTGACGTAATTTCTTCTTTATTACTCTTTATTTTCCAGATTTTCTATAATGTACATGTATCACTTTGCAATCTGGAAAATCATTGAAAATTTAAAAATACAACAAAAATACAGCCCTCGTGCCCATAGAGCTCATCACGGGACAGTGCAGGACTCAGTTACATAGAAGTGGGCTGATGGCAGATGCAGGGAGACTCAATTGTGTTAAAAATCTATTATTTTGGCACCCGGTCACCCTGTTTGGTTTTAGCCCCAGGAACTGGCCTATTTTGTGGGCTGTGGTTCCAAAGGCAATTGAATTTTCAAGGCTTTTGCCCTGGCATTGTGGCCTGCTGATTCACACAGTGCCCTGGGGCTGTCCTTGGGCCTGCTGGTGCCACCTGAGGAGGCAGGTGGAGCATTGCTTTCTCCTGATGGGTAGGGGACTTTCAGGCACAAGAGGGCCAGGGGTTTCTATGGCCAGATGCTTGTTGTGAGCCAAGGAGTCTCTTTAACAGTGATCCCCAGCTTCCCTGGTGTCTCTGCTGGGGAAAGAATCTCAGCCCCATGGGGACAAATGGGCTTCCCAGGCCATAACACTTACTGTGAGGGGTCCATCTTGTCCATGCCACCTGGCCCAGCAGACCTCTCTGTGGAGGAGAAGGGTCTCAGGCGCACGGGTGTCAGGGAGGAGACCTCTTTCCTTCACTGTTTGTTGGCAGTTGGGTCCCAGTTGATCACCGAGCAGGCCACACTGTCATAGGAACTCTCCTCCACTGCAGGGTGAAAAGAGGCTACATGGGTGCCTTCTGTTGCTGGGTGGGAGATAACAAACGCCAGATGTGGGTCTCTTTCTTCTGCTGGGTAGAGGACCTAATATCTTCTGCCACTATTTCTTCCTCCGGTCCTGGGGTCTCCAGCAGTTCTTCTGACTGCTTTACAGAATGGCACTTGGCTGCCCGTCGTGTCATTTCCAGGGAAAATGGGTCTATCTACACCATCTTCTCTGGTTAGAAGCATTCTCCTCGGTCTTCTTCATTTCCTCCTTTTTCTCCATATACTCCTTTTACAAACTTTACATTCAAATGGAATTTATTTTCTATAAGATTCAGCCATTTGACCAGGCATGGTAGCTCACGCCTGTAATCCCAGCACTTTAGGAGGCTGAGGCAGGTGGATCACCTGAGGTTAGGAGTTTGACCATCCTGGCCAACATAGTGAAACCCCATCTCTACTAAAAATACAAAAATTAGCTGAGCATGGTGGAGATTACACCTGAAATCTCAACTACCTGGGAGGCTGAGGCAGGAGAATCGCTTGAACCTGAGAGGCGGAGGTTGCGGTGAGCCGAGATTGCGCCATTGCAATCCAGCCTGAGCAACAAGAGTGAAACTCAGTCTCAAAAAGAAAAAAATGATTTAGCCATTTAAGGTGTAAAGTCATTGGTTTTTAGCATAGTCACCAGGCTATGCAACCAACACCACTATTTAATTCCAGAATATTTTCATCACCCCCCGAAAGATTCCCCGTATCCATTAGCAGTCCCTGGCCCTCATTCCTCTTCCCCCAATCCCTGGAAATTACCAATCTTTCTGTCTCTATAGATTTGCCCTTTCTGGACATTACACAGGAATGGAATCATACAATATGTGGTCTTTTATGACTGACTTCTGTCGCTTTGCGTAATGTCCTCAAGGTCTCTTACATGCTGTACCACTTCAGTACTTCATTCTTTTTATGGCCAAGCCATATTCCATGAAATGAATATGCCACGTTTTATGTATCCCTTCATCACTTGATGAATTATTTACATCATTTCCACTTTTTGGATCTTATGAATAACGCTGCTCTGAGCACTCATGCAAGTGTTTATGTGATATATATTTTAATTTCTCTTGAATATTTGCCTAGTAAGGAAATTTCTGGCTCATATGGAATGAAGTCCTGATACATGCTACAACATGGATGAGCTTTATAAATATTATATTAATTTGGGAGGCCGAGGTGGGTGGATGACTTGAGGTCAGGAGTTGGGAGACCAGCCTGACCAACATAGAGAAACCCTGTCTCTACTAAAAATACAAAATTAGCCAGGCTTGGTGGCACATGCTGGTAATCCCAGCTACTCGAGAGGCTGAGGCAGGAGAATCGCTTGAACCTCCTGGGAGGCAGAGGTTGCAGTGAGCTGAGATCACGCCATTGCACTCCAGCCTGGGCAACAAGAACAAAACTCCATCTCAAAAATAAATAAATAGACTGGGCACGGTGGCTCATGCTTGTAATCTCAGCACTTTGGGAGGCTGAGGCAAGCGGATCACGAGGTCAGGAGATCAAGACCAGCCTGGCCAACATGGTGAAACCCTGTCTCTACTAAAAACAATACAAAAATTAGCCAGGTGTGGTGGTGGGCACCTGCAGTCCCAGCTACTGGGGAGGCTGAGGCAGGAGAATCACTTTAACCCGGGAGGTGGGGTGGAGGTTGCAGTGAGCCGAGATCGTGTCACTGCACTCCAGCCTAGCAACAGAGTGAGACTCTGTCTCAAAAAATAAATAAATAAAATAAAATAAATAGTATATTAAGTGAAGAGAGCCAACCACAAAGGCCCACGTGGTGTATGATTCCATTTCAGAAGTGTCCACAGCAGGCAAATTCATAGAGAGAGAAAATGGCTGCCTGGGGAACGGAGCCAAATGGGCACAGATGGTTCCACAAATCTGTGAATATATAGAACCCACTGAATTTTGTACTTTAAATAGGTTACTTGTGTGGTATGTGAATTATGTCTCAATAAGGGTGTTATTTTAAAAGAACAGGTGGGAGGGAGATAGCCCTGCTGGGGGGAGGCTGGCCCTGGCCCACTTCCCTTCCCCCAGGGCTAGTTGTTTTTGTTCTGAGAGCCACAGAGCTCAGGCCTCTCTGCCTCTCTGACTAGGCTGTAAATCACAGGCCCTGGAATGGCTCTGTAAACTCACACCCTGCAGGCCTCAGGGCTGCTGTCTTTCCAGAGATGAGCTGTGATTCCTGCTGTATTGATCCTCAGATGCCTTCTGGGTATTGAGTTGCTCGGAACCTTTCTATCCGCTCTGTAAGTGTGCGAGTCATCGGCTCTGTTCCCCAGCCCAGGATTCCTAGTGACCCCAATCTTCCTGCTGTAAATGTCAGAGATGATAAACTGGGGGCCAATCTCCTGGAGGAAATGGGGGAAACCCTACCTCTGAAAAGGAGGAAAGCAGGACCGGACAGCCTCCGGGGAGCTCACCAGGCCTGCTCTCCGCACAGGTGCGCCAGCGTGGAGAGAAGGACGGCAAGAATACAGACTCGACTGGGGGCTTGCTTTCTAAAGTCTCCTCCCCGGGGGCTGGCACCCACTGGAGACAGACACAGCAGAGAGAAGTGAATGATTTTATTATGAGTTAAAGACTCAGAATAGAAGAGATGTCTGCCTCCTTTATAGAGAGATGCTTGTCACATTGAACTGATGTGAAGTCCACCCTGGGGGTGGGGGGAGAGTGGGGTTTCAGGAGTCACGGATCCTACAGATTTGGGGGCTGGCCCATGACACCACAGCCTCTTTAGGTGGAACATATCAGCAATGCCCTCTCTCTTTATATATCAGCTGAAACGAACCCATTCATAAAATAACTTGGCTACAGTAGATCAAAATTCAGAGTAATGATTCTCAATTCAAATGGAAATGGTTTGAAGCCACATGATCCTTTGAATTTATCTGGCCAGCCCTGCAGAGAGGCAGAGGAGGAAATGTCCTGGGAAACATTTTGGAAACTTCAAAGTGCTGGAGAAATACGGACATCATGCCTTCTACTTTTAGGAATTTCTTATTTGGGAGCCCACCTGAAGATAGACAGGAGAGGGCCAAGGACAGCTGCTGGCCCTGCATCCTGTGGAGGGAAACAGACCCGCCCTGCAGGCTGTGCCCACTTCCCTTGGCCTTGACTCTGTACAAGCCCCACATTCAGACCCCTGCTTTCCCAGGAGTCACTCTCATTAGGCAGAATGCATCAGCTTTCCCAGTCCTCTCAGGCCACTCTCTCATTTGGTGAGGTTGGGAGGACAAAGGCCAGCATCAAAGGATGCAGAGAAAGGCTGGGCGCAGTGGCTCACACCTGTAATCCCAGCATTTTGGGAGGCTGAGGCAGGTGGATCAGGAGGTCAGGAGTCTGAGACCAGCCTGGCCAACATAGTGAAACCCCATCTACACTAAAAATAAAAAAATTAGCCAGGTGTGGTGGCATACGCCTGTAGTCCCAGCTACTCGGGAGACTGAAGTGGGAGAATCACTTGAATCCGGGAGGCAGAGGTTGCAGTGAGCCCAGATCATGCCATCGCACTCCAGCCTGGGTGACAGAGTGAGTCCCCATCTCAAAAAAAAAAAAAAAAAAGGATGCAGACAGAGAAACTGAGCCTTGGAGGTGTTTGGGTCCACACTAGATCTTACATGATGTGGCATGACAAAGAAGGTTACTTTTGGTGGCTTGTCGTAGAGGCCCAGCCTCCCTAGCCCCAGTACTGAAGCCATTACCCAAGCCGCCCTGAGGCTCTAGACACTTCCTGCCACAACTCTCTGCCCAGGCTGCAAGTCCCAGCCCCCTCGGCTCTCCACAACGTTGCCCAAGGTCTGGGTGCTACTCCATGAGTCAGGCTCCCAGTGATCCAGAGGGCCCAACCTGCCCACTGAGGGAGCCTTAGCATCCCAAGGCTGATGAAGACTGATTACATCTCACATCCCCTGAGTGCTGCAGCATCCCAGCTGTGCAGTAAGTGAGAAATCTGCTGGGAGGAAGGAAACGTCCCAGTCATCATAACATGCTCCAGGACACGTGGGGATGCTCTTCCTTTCCACAAAGAAGAGAAATTACCATCACTTTTTGGAAACACACAGCTCTTTTAACTTTCTACTTTTGATAGAAATGTAAAGATAGACAACAATTTCCTTACTAAAGGGGGAAAGCATGCAAGTATGATGATAAAATGAACAACAACCCTCTGCCCCTTAGCTGAGAATATGGGGGCTGCAGTGGAGCTGAGGGCACCCACATGGGGCTGCTTCTCATGTCTGCATCATCATCTCCACACTGGAGGGTGTGCCTGCTTTTGTAAGATGTTCTGATTTTTCAAGAAAACATGGAAATGTGACCTTTTATATATCACCTCCCAGTTTTCATATTGTTTTCTCCTGAAACTCCGTGGAGATCAACTGTACAAAATGCACTGGTGGCCAAGTTTGGCTTCCAAGTTTAGATGTCGTCTGCCTTCTGTTTTATATTACATAGACTATAAACCTCTCCCTGGGAAGGTCATACTGCCTCTCAGATAGTAGGCTGACATATCCCCCTGCAAACATGGCCCAAGACCTCTCTGTCTCTCTTCTCCCTACCCTGAGGTGCAGCCACATAAATATACACTGATTGTTTTTTATGATACAATAATAATGGGTTAACTGATCACACTCCTCTGCATTTTTGGCTTTATGATAAGAAAATCAAAACTCCTCATCCCCAAAGACTCAAGAATGGTTTAATAAATTTTGTTCAACTGACCTGCCCCATTAAGTTGGCAACGTAGCTTTCTTAACAAACATAGGTACTATTTCATGGGAAGTTTAGACTCAGTTTCTGAGAGTCCCAAGTTTAGGGGCTTACATCTTAATATAAACAGGCTGTAAGCTTTTGACTAAGACAGGTAAAGTAATGACAAACAAATCACAGTGAAATGAAAACTAATCAGAGAAAAATAATTTTTGGAATTCTCTGGAGAAGCCAGCTAATCCTGGAGGAAATGACATCATCCCCCAGCCACGCAGCCTCAGTCCACATGGAGCCCCGCAGACGCACCGGGATCCCAGGTTCTGCGTTCATCACCTGCTCCAAACACTGTTGGTGCCCCTGATCCACGGGGAAGCCCTGGCCAGCTCGCTTGGGTTTCTACCCAAATCCTCCTGTGTAACTGACAGCTACTCTTCTTCTAGCTCACCAGTAAGCTCCATTCTTTGAGTTCTCCTTGGTGCTCCTGCACAACCATATTTTTTCCTCCTTGTTCACATCATCACAGAATTCATTTTTTAAAAGATGAATTGAGGAAATTAGGACTGACAAACCTGAATTTGTACACATTCATTGCCTCTTTCTTCAGGCCATCCTCCACCTGCTGCTCAGATCCTGCAGTGCCTCCCTATTTCTCTGATGAAAGCCAAGGTCCTTCAAATGGCCTTCGCAGGTCTGTGATGTACCCCACCCACCTTTCCCTGACTCCTGTCTGTGGCCCCACCACCTGCTCTCTCCCTCCCTCACATGCTCTGTCAGCCACGCTGGCCCTCACACATGCCAGGCCTGCCCTTTGCACCTGCTGCCCCTGAGCCTGGACCCTTCTTCAGACAGCCACATGCCTGGCTTCCTCGCTTGGTTCAGGTCTTCACTCAAACGCCACCTCGCTGAGGCCTTCTCTGGCCACACTGCCTAAAACTTCAGTTCAGCGCCACCCCATACCTCCTCCTTCTGCGCCTCTTCTCCTCCACCCCTGCAATCTGGTGTGCCTTGTGTTTTACATATTACCTTGTTTGTTGACTGCATGCCTGCCTGCCTGTAATGTCCCTGAGAGCAAAGATTTTGGTCTTTGTGCCTGACACATGGTAGGCTGTTCATAAATGTTATGTTTTTATTTCTTTTTTCAAAACTAACAGATACTGAGTAGAAAAGTTTTCAGAGCTGGCCAGGAGACCCTAAAGGAGCCAGCGGTGGAGAGAGAGCTGCTCCCCTGTCCTTTGCTCTGTGGGCCTCACTTGCCATCTCTGAGCCGTGGCCCCCTGTGAAACGGGCACAAGGATAACTACCTGTCTTACCTCACAGGGCATTTGTGAAAGGCCACTGAAAGAACAGATTCTAAAGGGCCTTGCAAAAGTTAACAGACTGTTGCTGGCTTTCTCAAACCTGGCACCGTAAGCTTTTTTAACTAGTTGGTCTGGTTTTCACTGAAACTCAAAATTCATGTTGACAGCATCCTTAATTACTTAGGCCTTATTCCCTTGAGAATGGACTAGAAATTCTGCTGCATCAGGCAGCTTGCAGACGGCTCAGGCCCTCACATCGGTTGTCCTCCTCCACCAGGAGGGAAGCCAAACGTTTTCAGAGTTTGCGTGGCAATTCCAGAGCTTCCCATGGGATCCCCAGAGAGCCGGGGAGTCTGCAGGGTTCTAAAGGCCTATCCGTCGGTAAGTGGTTGGGCAGGAAACACTTCCAGTCCCTAGGAGCCACCACAGCCCATGCCCACCAAGAAGCACTCCAAGGCCTCTGTAGGAGGCAGCTGTGCACTTAGCTAGCAACCCGGTGGCCACAGCCAACCTCATCTAAGTGGGAGCTTTGGGAAGAAAACATACTGTAAGCTGCTGCACCTCCCTGGGGGCCCTCGACAAGTGTGCATCAGGCTCAGGGTGATGACTGGGTCTCACACTTACCTCACTGCCCTCGAATGTGCAGAGATCTTTTGGATGCTTGTTTCAATTTTCCCACAACTGCTTAGTCTTCCACACAAACCCTGTCAGCTGGGGATTGGAATTAGGGAGCAAGAGAAGGCAACTATGGTTACCAGCGAGCACATAACTCTTTGTTTTTGACTTGAATCGTCCCTTTTGATGAACAGTCAGTTCCAAGTTCAGTTGTCCATTGGGTTGTCGCTGCCTCCCTCTTTCTCCAGATAGGGGTCTGGGTGTGAGCCCTGGGCACAGGGGAAGCAGCAGCCCATCCGTGGTCAGTGTGCAGCCCTCTTGCTGGTCTGTGAGGCTTGCCTGGGCTGTGGTCCATACACAGAGGCAGTGGTGCCCCCCGCGGCTCTCACAGCAGGGAAGTACCACCCACCGCCGCTGCTGCTGGCCCCGCCTCCCCTCTGGCTCCCGCAGCTGTCGGTGCTCCTCTCTTCCAGACCCAAGATTGCGTCTGGTCCACACTGTACTTTGCATGCTCTTATGTGGCAAGTGGGAGCTCCTGGGCCCCATGCATGCTTGGCCCAGGGCCAGGAGGATGGCTCAGACCTGACCATTAGACATCTCTCAGTGCTCCCAGCCTGTATTGAGGCTGACACGGAGACAAGGCAGAGCTTCTCTCACGAACCTGCAGCCTGGTTCACTCGACAAGGGATCATCATGCCAGGCACTGCTGTAGGCACTGGGAATCCAGGACCACACAAAGCAAATTCCCCTGCCGCACGGGAGCAAAAAGACACTAAGCCAACAGTAAGATCCACCGCACACCAGAGGGTGATAGGTGCTGTCAAGGAAAGCATGTCCCTGAAGGGCGATGGAGATGGTTGGGGAAGGAGGGTGCTGTTTTAAATACACTGTCAGGGAAGCCTTCTCAATACAGTGATATTGGAAAATATTTGCAGGGAGACTTAAAATTGAAAAGAGGTGAGCCGTGAGAATACCTAGTAGAAGACTCTTTCAGTCAAAGGGACCAGCTCATGCAACAGTCCTGAGGCAAGAATGTCTGATCTGTTTGCAAAACAACGTAAAGGCCAGGTGGTCAGAGTTAGAGAAGGCTTCAGAAGCATCCAGGCAGATGCGAGTGGCTGCCTTCCCTTGGTGGGAATAGCCTCCCTGCCTGCTCCTGACTATGCCCTAACTGAGGGCCAGCCCCTCCGTGATGTAGGCTGCGGAGCCAGAAGTGGCTTCGTTGCCCTCCCTCTGCAACCTGTTCCTTCCTCATCAGCTCCTGGCCCAGGCCCAGGGTAGGCAGGGTACAGCATCTTGTTCCTCTTTCAGTCTGGTTGGAGATCTCCCTCCCTTTATGTCCCGAATCCTCTCTCTCTGCAGTATGACTTGCAATAAAATTCTATGATCAGAGCCTTAGAGAACCTAAGTCTTTATTGTCTAAACCTGGTAGGTTTGGAGTTTTAAAATCCCCTCTTTCTTCTTTAAAAAGCCTTTTTCTCTGCTGGCGAACCAGAGACCTTTGTGAGAACCAGAAAGTGCTTCTCACTCTCAGAGGATACAGCGATGCACCAGGACACACCACTTGGCAAGCCAGTTCCAGGCTGAACTGCTGCTCCTTCCCTGTGACCTCGACAAAAATTCCATGGCCTGCCCCTGGGTGAAGGCCTAGCTGGCCGTCAAGACTAATGCCCCCCTAAGTACTTGAGAAAGTTACCTTTGAGACTAACATTGCTTAATGGCCTATGTGTTCTAGAGATACCAGTGCTAAACTTCCCTGGGATAACACACTTCGTGCATGGCCCTGGAAGGATAAGACACCTGGAGAATGAAAATATTATTCCCATTACCAGTTAACATTTCCAGAAGAGCCTACAGAGTCCATTTGATCCTCAGAATAACTTTCTTCCTTCTCTCTTTCCTCATGACCAGGCCCAATGCAGACATGTGTAGTCTGGTCCCAGCAGTCAGTGTTGGACAGGAAAGCAGACATGGTGGAGAACAGGTACACGTGGACAGCACTTGACCCAGGCCGGGGCAGAGGAAGGCAGCATGAAGAGAGGATTAAGGCAAAACTAGTCGACATCTGATAAAACTGGCATCAGTGTATGTCATGAATCATGAAGGGTCTCAGGTGTGATATTTTACCCTGTTTACACAGTAACAAGCTAGCCTGTCACCGTTTCCTGGATGATGGCAAAATATATGAGATTCCTGGGTCAGAGACAAAAGACTTCATTACTTACAATATAGCAAGAAGCAGGACATTAGAATCCATTCTCTTTGCCCCCCCACCACCAAAATTCCATCGAGAGGATGCAGAGGGGACCGGGTGGATACTACACATTCAGTGAGTTTGCTTCACAGCTGAGAAGCAGCGTTTAGGGAGAGTGAGTATTTTATAGTATGTAGGAGGCAAATCTGCCTAACCTTTGCTCCAGAGGGAGACTTTATTTTTATTTCACTAGACAGCAAACAAATTTGCCCTTTGCTCGGTAGGGGGTATACTATCTTTCAGGCTGCTCTTTCTATAAATATCCTTGAAAGGGCAGTCTGGGACAAAAGCAGCCAATACCTCTGTCAGGAGAAACAGGAAGGGCACTTAGAGAATTGTATCCCAACGTGGTAGGTCAGAAATCAGTCGGAGATACTGGTGGAAGTTCAGGAACTGGCCACTGTTACCCCAGAGCTCCTGCTCTTGATGGGAAAGAGTGAAAATTACAAAGCTGAAGACCATACTTGTGTCAACAGAAGAGGAGCTTCTGGCCTTTCTGTCTCTGATATTGACTCAAAAATAAACAAAAGTGGACCCAAATAACAAAACAGTCAGGCCCCTCGAGCATGCTTCCCCACGGAGCACTTCTGTAGGAAGTCTTTGGCCCCCGGCTGGCGGGGCCGGCAAGCGGCTCGATCCATCACTGCCAGGCAGCTCTTGGCAGCAGCCATCACGGCGGGGCCTCTGGAGCCCTATCTCCAGGCGGGGACCGTAATTAGGTGTTTAGATTCAAATCAACATTTAAAACAGCCTTGGGGAAGTTTTCCTTCTGCTAGGAGATCAAGTAAGCTACCGTCAATAAAATCACATGAACTGAAACAGCACACAGGGATGTTTGCAAATTCTCTTGCAAATAGAATTATTTTGACAAGAAAATGTAGTTTGTTTTTCTGACTACTTCCTCTGCTCATAGAAGAATATTGCATAGTCACTAACTCATTTACTTTAATTAATGAAGTTTATTAGAAAAAAAATTGTCGAGCATTTGCTGGGTTGGTCTTGATTGAGTGCTAAGGATACACAGATTGGTAAGTGGCCCTTCATTTCCCTCGGAAGCTCACAGACCTCCCAGCAATGAAGCCTCTAGAAGCAGCAATCATGGAGGCCAGCAGACAGCACCAGAGTCCTGGGTGGGAGTCAGCACCTGACTCACAGATACGGGGCACTGATCACAGGACTCAGTGTGGGAAGGAAGAATCCCTTCATCCTTTCTCATCGCCCCTTACTGCCTCTTCCTTCTCGACTTCTAATTGTGCTGTGTTCTACAAATATCCAGTTGCAGAAATTGTGAGGATGCATTGATCAGAAATGTGAAAATCCAGAATACTTGGCAGAGTGCTGAACAAAGGTTGGGCAAGGTGTTCAGATAACCCTACTCTAGTTTATGATGGGTCAAGAAATTAAGACATCAAATGCATAAATGAATTATCATGTAAAAGTAAATTCTTGCAACACTTGAAAAAGAAAAGGTGAACTTCACACTCACAGGTATGACTGTTAGCAAAAAAAACAAAAAATAACAAGTACTGGTGGGAGAAACTGGATGGGGAGAAACTGGAACCCTTGTGCGTTGCTGGTGGGAATGTAGAATGCAGCACCTGCTGTGGAAAACAGTATGGTGGTTCTTCAAAAAACTAAAAACAGAATTACCGTACAATCCCGCAACTCCACTTCTGGGTATAGACCCAAAAGAATTAAAAGCAAGCAAGGACTTGACAGATATTTGCACACACATGCTCAGAGCAGCAGTATTTAAAAAGCCAAAGGTAAAGCAACCCAAGTGTTCATCAACAGATGATAGATAAATAAAATGTGATATAAACACACAGTGGAATAGTATTCACCTTTAAAAAGGAAGGAAATTCTGACACATGCTGCAACATGCATGAACCTTGAAGATACTATGCTAAGTCAGTCATTTAGGAAAGAACACATACTGCATGATTCCACTTATATGAGGTACCTAGAGTAATCAAATTCACAGTTGCAGGAAGGAGAATGGTGGTTGCCAGGGTCTGCAGGGAGGGAGAAAGCTAAAGTTGTTATTTAATGGAGACAGAGTTTCTGTTGGGATGATGAAAGTTCTGGAAATGAATGGTGAAAATGGTTACACAGTGGTGTGAATGTACTTAACACAACCAAACTGCACACCTAAAAACAGTTAAATAGTAAACATTATGGGTATTATACCACAATAAAAAAAGGAAAGGTAGAATATGCAATGAGTCGCGAGTTGAAAAATGAATGGCATTTTTCACTTTTTAGCCAGATGTCTTGGTGTTCTGTAGACACAGCCAGAATGAAATGATGAAGGATTGGGGAATTGAAGCCAGGACTCTGGAGTCTCAAGTGACGGCCATAATTGCTGCATTTCATTTCCTGTATGTAAGGCAAACTGAGTTCAGGACCAAAAGCAATATTCCAATGGGCTGTGATTAATTGCTCCTCCCGTGTTTAAATGGACCTCCTCGTGGCTTTTGCTATTGTTCTGCACAAGTAATTAGGGAAGTTTTCACTGCAGAGGTCATTCTTGTGCATATCCAAAACAAAGGGCAATTTCTGCTTAGCCTTTATGAGACTTCAGACTGGAGTGCTCTAATTCACAGTTACATAAGGAACACGTGGGTTTAACTGGGGAAGGGAGAGGCAGCCCTGCAGCTTGCTCCAGGCATTGCACAGCCAGCCTCTCATTCACCCGCACCAGCTCACTTCATGTTCTTAGTGCTTCTATGGCAAATGTATTATTACCTCTTTCTTTACAGATGAATCTCAGAGGTTAAGCGATTTTCACCCCCGAGTCACACAAATAGTAAACAAAAGAGTGAAAAGTCCCGCTTTCTTCTGATTCAAATATTTTTATGCTTTTTTGAATTCTGCATTGTAACAGCAATAGGAACCTTGGCATTCCCTGAATTGGTTATTCATCCATCTACTTATTCAGTTATCTAACAAACGCTTGTTCTTCACTTACTTATTCCAGACATAGTGATAGAGGGGCATGGAGGAGGGGCATGATCCAGCCACTTACAGATGATGTAAGGATGAGGAGAAGTCAATAGACAGAAAATAAAATGCAGGCATTTCTATCACAGAAAAAGAACCAAAACTTTTCCCATAGTACACTTGGAACATAAGTCAGAAATGAGAGTGAGGCAGTCGCAGAGGTAAGGGGTTTGGGGATTTTATTCTGAGATAGCCAATGAATGGGGAGCCACTAACACCCTTAGATGAGAAAATGACTGGGTAAAATTTGCAGTTTAGAAAGATCAACCTGATAGCTCCATGGAGGGTGCAGAGGGTGGCAGGCAAATACGGGGGCAAGGAGACCATATTCCTTTCCTGGGGCTTCCCAACAAATGACACAAACAGGGTGGCTGCAAACCACAGGAATTCATTTTCTCACAGTAGCAGAGGCCAGAGTTCCAAAATCAAGGTGTTGCAGGTCCATGCTCTTCAGAAAGCTCTAGGAAAAATCTATCCCAAGACTTTCTCTTAGCTTCTGATGTTGCTGGCAATACTTGGCATTCCCTGGTACTCCCTGGCTTACAGACACATCACTCAGTCCTGCTCCGTCATTGTGTGGCGTTCTCCTGGTGTCTGGGTCTGGGTCTATGTCTTTCTTTCTGCATGTAACGACACTAGTCATATTGAATTTCAGTCATATCAAATTTTGTATGGAATGTCTGTTTCAACATGACCTCAACCTAACTTGATTACATTGCAAAGACTCTATTTTCAAGTAAGGTCACACTCGCAGGTTCCTGGGGTTAGGACATGAACAGACGTTTTTGGGAGACACAACTCAGCTCACAACAGAGACCAATTAGAGGACATTTGCAATTGGCCAGCTGAGGAAATGAGGTGCTGACCAGCAGCACAGACATGGAGAAAAGGAGCTGATGAGGAGGAAGACCTGCCAAGCCAGGCGATGGGAGGTGAGGTATGTGCGGTGGAGCTCCAGGACCCCACTCAGGGTTGGGGGCCATAAAGGAGAGGATTCGTGTGGGAAAGAGGATGAGGGGTGGCGGGATATGATAACTGCCAAGTCTGTCTTTCAAACTTGTAGAAAAAGTGTTAGTAGTGATGTTGATTCTCCACTGTTTTAAATGGCAGAACTCTCTATTGTCTATAAGAGAAACTTCAGATTTTGATGCTCAAAATCAACCAACTCTTGTTCACAGCTCTCTCCAGCCTCATCATTCCCACGTCTCCTTTCCCTGCAATAAATTCCTGGAACTTGGGAGGCAGAGGTAGCAGTGAGCCAAGATTGGGCCATCGCACTCCAGCCTGGGTAACAGACACCAGACTCCGTCTAAAAACAGAAGCAAACTATACTGGTTTTGTTTTTTTGTTTGTTTGTTGTTGTTTTGTTGTTTTTGAGATGGAGTCTTGCTCTGTTGCCCAGGCTGGAGTGCAGTGGCACAATCTTAGCTCACTGCAACTTCCACCTCCCGGGTTCCAGCAATTCTCTTCCTCAGCCTCCTGAGTAGCTGGGATTAGAGGTGCCCACCACCATGCCCGGCTGATCTTTGTCTTTTTAGTAGAGATGCGGTTTCACCATCTTGGCAAGGCTGTGGTTCTTTAAGGGAAGTCACTGAGTCTACTGCAGGGGTCAAGTGCACAGGCTGTGCAGTTAGACAGACTGCATCTGAATCTTGGCTCTGATACTCAGCAGCTGTGTTAACTCAGGGCAGTTTTAGACTCCCTAGGCCTCCTATCCTTGCTTGATAATGGGGATCATAGCAGTAGGGCTGCCATGATGCTTCAATGAGCTCATGCTAGGAAAGTATCCAGCACATCGCCCGACACACAGGCTCAGAACGAGGCTAATTAGCATGACAGGTCCTCAGGGGCCAGCAGCCTTCCTGACAGCCTGCTCCCCTCCTGAGAACAGACCAAGAGGACCTGTGAGTCTCTGTAGCCTCAGCTCCTCCTATCATTCTCTTGACCCCAGGTAACCATAAAATTATGACATAATTGAGGGAAATGTGCATGGTTCTCCCTTGTTCTTTATGGCTTGGGTATTAAGCAATCATGAGACATTGGAATGTCATCTAGAACCACTATTTCTAGAGAAAACCTCCAGGATGGGCATGGAAGCAAAAACATTCCTAGAGAGCGTGTGAGGAGTTGAACAATGTGCTTTCCAATTTGCAGATGGGAGGGAGCCTGACGCAGTGGAAGGAGCCAGGGCTTTGCTCTCATAGTCCACTCCTGGCTCCAAATCTTGCAGGCTGTGAGACTGGGGCCAGCAACTTAACCTCTCTGAACACCATCGTCTCAGCCTTCTCAGGAGGCTGCTGTGAGAAATGGAAATAATAAACATAAACTGAACAACCCAGTGGGTAACACACAGTAACTATGCAGAAACAGTACCTCCATGCTCTTCTGTCATTACGAGGATGGTTGCAGGGATGGAGAGAGGGATCAGAGGCCTTCAGTGGCCAATCAAGGCCCTATAACCTTAGCCTCCCTCTAAGCTGACCCCAGGGTGAGCTCGAGCGCTTCAAAGAAAGCTCTGTGACCTGCCTCTGTTTGGAAAGCAGTGTCCCCTTAGAGATCACACTACTCACCTGGATCCCCACAGAGCAGAGTCCCACTCCTTGGTTCTGCTGGTTTTTCAGGCTCTGTCCAAGGACAACCAGCTGAGGCTATGAACTCCAGAGTCATTGTGGATTGGGGACTGGGGAGGGAGGCTGGACCAAGCTCAAAAAGGACCTGGGAGGACAACAAATGGGTGGGTGCAAAGGAGAGTTTGGAGAAGGAGAGGGCAAATCAGCCTAGCCAACAGAGTGATGACTGCAGCTTTTATTTAGGCGTCTTTGGGAGCGTTTGCAGATCTACGAGGTACCATAAGCTGACCAGTGGAGAGACAATCATAAAGCACTGAGACGTCTTATTTTTAATTTATTTAAATGAGAACTGTTATCTGTCTAGGGAGGTCTTTTCACCTTGAGGTCATGAATTAGAGCTGGGGCACTTGGCCTCCACTCCTGCTCTGGCATTTTGCAGTTGAATGACCTCGGTGACACCCTTCGCCTCGCTGGGCCCAGCACTGTTCCTGTAAAAAGAAAGGATTGGAGAACTTGGTCTCTTAGGTTCCTGCTAACTGACATTTTGTAACACTTAGTTTCAGATTCTCAACCTCCCTTTTCTCTCCGTTCTAATTTTTTTAAAGAAGTGCAGGAACTAGAACTTAGAAAAAAATGTACAAACTTTCTGTATCATTTTCTAGACACTTAGATCTGCATGCCAGGAAGCATATTAAGAATACTTATCCCCAGGACTCTCCTTTGGGATGGGACTCAGGAACATCTGTAAATTTAACAAGCTCCATAGGTGATTTTTTTTATGATCACAAAATAATTAGCCTAAGCTGTCTGAAAATATAAGCTCGTAAAGCAGTTGCTGAAAATTGAACCTGATTCAATCCTTAAAAGGCACATCTTTAAACTGTGGTAAAAGCCAAGGTCTTTGCTAGGGAACTGAAGCCAAAAATCTGAGAAAAGTGCGATGAACGCCAGCCTTCACCAGCTGGGCCTGGGATGTCTGTGAACCACAGATGCCGAGATGAGAGCAGGGCCATGGGGGCGCCGGGGGTGTGGGCTGTCATGTGACTACGTTTTTGGACCGCCTCTCCTTCATGCTGAACTGACATGCTCATCCACACTGCAGAGCACATGGTCTTTGTCTCAGGATACAGGGCATGGGTGTTGGGTTGCTTTGCAGGAGCAGGAAAGAATGTGCAGCTGCCTCCATCCAGCAGTCCTCCACAGGAGGCAGTTGGCTGGAACCTGGGTATTCTCTGTGGCCATGGGCTGGAGCACCAGCAGCAGCCCACAGACCTGCACCATGGCCGCCCAAAAATAGAGCTCTACAGTGGCTGATTTCCAGGAGGTTACAGTCTGACCGGATGGCAGAAGCCCAGACCTTGGTGGCCTCCCTTTCAGGATGCTAGTGGCCTCTATGACTCACCAGAGGCAGGAAAAGCCTCTGCCATCTGGCTGTGACTGCAGGAGAAAGCAGGGCAGAACAGGTGGCCCCTCTCAGAAGGTTTGGTGGATCTCCTCTGCCTCCTCTCCTCTGACATATGGGGTCACCCACCCCATCCTCCATCAGGACACGGCGTTTCCTTGACATCTTCCCTCTGCTGGTTGGATGTAGTTTTGGGTGCCCTAAGTAAAAGGCAATGCACGGACGTTGCCTGTTGAAAACACAATTTTGCCTGCTTGTGCTTAGTTAGTAGTATGGAAGTTGTCCACTGGAAGCAAAGGTAATGGAAAATAATTAGCATTTTAAAGAGCAGTAGCACTAAGTAATGTTGAAATCAGGCTCTAACAGTTCCTAAGCCCATGTTTTTGAAGCACTTCTATGGGCCATTCTTTCTCTCCTCCTTTCCCTGTCTCTCCCAGCTAGGGCTTTGCAAGCAAGGACCTCCTACCTTTATTTTACTACCGCTCCCTTCACTTCATTTGCATAATCTCGATTCACTTTTTCAAAAATAAACCTTGAATTTTAGAATAGGTTTGGATTCATAGATAGTTGTGAAGATAGTAATACAAGAGGTCCGCACATACTCCACACTCAGTTTTTCCTAGCGTTCGGATGCTACATGGGTAGGAGTCATCTGTCACAAGCAAGAAGCCACTATTGATCATTATGAGCTAAAGTCCATACTTGGCACATATTTCCTCAGTTCTTGCCTCATATCCTTTTTCTGTACCAAGATCCCACCTCAGACACTACATAACATTTAGTCGTGTGTCCTTCAGCTCCTCTATGGTTGTGACAATTTCTCAGACTTCCTTTGTCAGGATGACCTTGTTAGGATGACCTCAACAGTTTGGGGAGTTTTGGGGAAGACTTGTCAGCTATTTTGTAGAAGGTCCATCAGGTGGACTTTGCCTGGTATTTTCCCCATGATCAGCCTAGGGTTGCAGGGTCTGAGGGGAAAGCCACTGAGGTAAGGGCACATGCCACCGGCATAACTTGACTTTGTCTGCCTTGCTCACCTGGCTGAGGGGTCTGTCTGGTTTCTCTACTGTAAAGTTACTCTTTTTCCTGTTTCCATCCAGTGCTCTTTGGAGGTAAGTCGCCATATGCAGCCCACACTTAAGGGAGGGGGAGTTATATACTACCTCCTTGAGAGAGGGATATCTACATAAATAATTTTAAATTCTTCTATATGAGATGTTTGTCTGTTCTCCCTTATTTTTAATTAAATATTCAATCATATGTTGATAGCAATATGATCTCATGCATAATTATTATATACATTAGGTCGTAATCTAATACTACTTTATTTATTTTGTTACTCAAATTATTTTGCTTGTTGCCACTAGAAGCTCTTTCAATTGGCTCCTGTATCCCTTTGACACACCCCATTTTTGAGTGTTTGTGCATTTGTGTGTGCGTTGTGTACTTACTCACATTCTAGCACTACGAGACACTCCAGGCTCTTCTCCTTTATGCCCTGCCCAGCCCTAGAATCCACAGTGTCCGACAGGAACCCTCGTTCCTTTCATTAGAGACTGGTATTAGAAGTCAGGATCTGAGTGATGTGTGTGCTCTGTACTTTCAGGATGCCGTTGCTTCCAAGCCCTGCCAACTGATAGAACAAGGAAAGATATTTAAGTGTCTGAACCCATGTCTATACGCATATCTATAAATATTCCCCTAGGGATTCATTGCTATGCATATTAAGCGAAATAGGAGTTAATACTAAAATCTCCAACTCTAATCCAGGACATGATCACTCTAACCTTCCCAACCTCCTCCTCTAACAGTGAAAAAATTGGCTTCCATTATCTGCATCCATCAATTATTTGACTCCATCATCCCTCTGTTGTGGTTTCCAAATCATTAACCCATACCCCTGTAGACAGCAGCCTTACTCTGGTTCAACATACACAAATCAGTAAACATTATTCGTTACATAAACAGAACTAAAGTCAAAAACCCCATGATCATCTCAATAGATGCAGAAGAGGCCTTAGATAAAATTCAACATACCTTCATGTTAAAAACTCTCAGTAAACTAGGTATTGAAAGAACATACCTCAAAATAATAAAAGCTTTTATGACAAACCCACAGCCAATATCATACCTAATGGGTAAAAGCCAGAAAAACTCCCCTTGAAAACTGGCATAAGACAAGGATGCCCTCTGTCACCACTCTCATTCAACATAGTGTTGGCAGTTCTGGCCAGAGCAATCAGGCAAGGGAAAGAAACAAAGGGTATTCACATGGGAAGAGAGGAAGTCAAAGTGTCTTTTTTTTTGCAGATGACATGATCCTGCATCTAGAAACCCCACTGACTGAGCCCAAAAGCTTCTTAGGCTGACAAGTAACTTCAGTCATGTCTTAGGATACAAAATCAATGGGCAAAAATCACAAGCATTTCTATACACCAACAACAGACAAGCAGAGAGCCAAATTATGAATGAACACCTACTCACAATTGCCACAAAGAGAATAAAATACCTAGAAATACAGCTAGCAAGGGAAGTGAAGAACCTCTTCAAGGAGAACTACAAACCACTATTCAAGGAAATCAGAGAGGGCACAAGTAGATGGAAAAATAGTCCATGCCTGTGGTTGGGAAGAATCAATATCATGAACATAAACATACTGCCCAAAACAATTTATAGATTCAATGCTATTCCCATTAAACTACCATTGACATTCTTCATAGAATAAAATTAAAATTCACATGAAAACAAAAAGGAGCCAAGACAATCCTAAGCAAAAAGAACAAAGCTAGAGGCATCACACTACCCAATTTCATACTATACTGCAAGGTTACTGTAACCAAAACAGCATGGTACTGGCACAAAAACAGGCACATAGATCAATGGAACAGAATAGATAACTCAGAAATAAAACTGCACATCTACAACCACCTGATCTTTGACAAACCTGACAAAAACAAGCAATAGGGAAATGATTCACTATTTAATAACTGGTTTTGGGAAAACTGGCTAGCCATATGTAGAAAATTGAAACTGGATCCCTTCCTTATACCTTATACAAAAATTAAGTCAAAATGGATTAAAGACTTAAATGTAAAACACAAAACTATAAAAACCCTAGAAGAAAATTTAGCCAATACCATTCAGGACACAGGCATGGGCAAAGATTTTACAGTGAAATCACTAAAAGCAATTGCAACAAAAGCAAAAATCAACAAGTGGGATCTCATTAAACTAAAGAGCTTTTGCACAGCAAAATAAATTAGCAGAGACTACAAGCTAAAGGCATCAGAGTGAGTACACAACCTACAGAATGGGAGAAAAGTTTTGCAATCTATCCACCTGACAGAGGTCTAATAATCAGAAGCTACAAAGAACTTAAGCAAATTTAAAAGAAAAAAAACCACAAACAACCCCATTAAAAAGTGGGCAAACGATATGAACAGACACTTCTCAAAAAAAGCATACATGTGGCCAAAAACATATAAAAAAAGCTCAACATCACTGATCCTTAGAGAAATGAAAATTAAAACCACAATGAGATACCATCTCATGCCAGTTGGAATGGGGATTATTAAAAAGTCAAGAAACAACAGATGCTGGTGATGTTGCACAGAAATAGGAACATTTTTACACTGTTGGTGGGAGTGTAAATTAGTTCAACCATTGTGGAAGACAGCGTGGCAATTTCTCAAAGATTTAGAACCAGAAATACCATTTGACCCAGCAATCCCATTACTGGATATATACCCAAAGAAATAGAAATCATTCTATTATAAAGACACATGCACATGTATGTTTACTGCAGCACTATACACAATAGCAAAGACATGGAATCAATCCCAATGCTCATCAATGGTAGACTGGATAAAGAAAATGTGGTATGTATACACTATGGAATAATATGTAGCCATAAACAGGAACAAGACCATGTCCTTTGCAGGAACATAGATGAAGCAGGAAGCCATTATCCTCAGCAAACTAATGCAGGAACAGAATGCCAAGCACTCCATGTTCTCACTTACAAGTGGGAGCTGAACAACGAGAATATATGGACACAAAGAGGGGAACAACACTCACTGGGGCCTGTTGGGGAGATCAGGGGTCATGGAGAGCATTAGGGAAAAGAGCTAATGAAATTGATAGTTTCCTGAAAGACACAAACTTCCAAAACTCATTTAAAGAAAAATAGATAACTCGAATGGCTGTAATTTAATGAATAAATTAAATCAATAATTTAAAATTCTCTAAGAGAAAAAGAGGGAAGGAAGGAACCAGGCCTAGAAAACACCAGTGGTTTCACTCATAAGTTCTACCAAATAACTAAAGAAGAAATTCTATTGTGGTGTAAGAAGATACTTTGTATAATTTTTATTCCTTAAAATTTTTAAACTGTGTTTTATAATCTGAACTGTGTCTATATTGATGAATATTGTATATAAACGAGCTTGAGGTGAATGTATAATTTGCTGTTGTTGGCTGGAATATTCCGAAAATGTTGATTAGATCAAGTTGATTTTTAGTGCTGCTCAGGTCATCTCTATCCTTACAGATCTTCTGCTTCCTTGATTTGTCAATTACTGACAAACATTTGAACATCTGAAGTCTCCAACCATAATATTGGGTTTGCCCATTTCTCTTTCCAATTCAGTTTCAGGCAAAAAAAAAAAAAGAAATTGCCTCATTTATTTTGATGTGCTGTTGTTAGGAACATGCTATTTTAAGACTGTTATATCTCCTTGGAGAATTGTCTTCTTTATCCTTATAAACTTCCCTCATTATTCCCAATAATCATTCTTTTTCTGCTGTTTTTCTAGAGGTAAAGTTAGAATAATATGGCTACTTCAGCTTACTTTTGATAAATATTGACATGGTATGCCTTTTTTTCATCCCTTCACTTTCAGCTGGTCTGAGTCTTTATATTTGAAGTGGGTTTCCTGTATATAGCTGTAACTGGTAGACAAAGTCTCACTCCGTTGCCCAGACTGGAGTGTAATGGCATAATCATAGCTCATTGTAACCTCAATAATTCACCTTCTAATTGTTGTGTTTAGACCGTTCATGTTTAAGGTGATAATTTATACAGTTGATTTAATATCTGCCTTACAAACCTTATTTGCAACCTTTTATTCTTTACACTTACCTTTTCTTTTTTCCCTTTTTTCTGCCTTCCCTGTTTTCGCATGTGCATTTTACATGATTCCACTTTAAATCCTCTCTTAGCATATCATTAATACTTCTTTTCAATTTTTTGGTAATTGCCTCAGAGTTTACAATACACATTTTTAATAATCTAAGTCCACATTCACATATACTGTATATGTGGGGCAGGTAGTTCAGAACCGGATACTCCTGATTCCTTCCTCCCATCTCTAAAGGGCAGCCACGTGCTGGGCACTGCAGACAGTGCAATGTTCATACACTAGTATGTGAATGCTTGGGGGAGGTTTGACCAGGACATTCATTACACCTCTTTTACAGAAGAACTCCTTAGAGGAGTTCGGTTCCCATCATGGGTCACATCACTAATAAGGCCCAAGGCTGCCAGACTGCAGAGCACAGAAAGACTAGTGGGAGCCCACACAGTGCCCAGCACAGTGCTGAAACAGCGTAGGCTCATAAGTAAGGCAATGGTACCTACAGTATGGCAAATGTCTCAGTGAGGGACTGAGACAGAATGGTTTGCAAAAGGAAGGGTGTGGCCTGGCTGGGGTTTGGCAAGCCAAACAGGCTAATTTTTATTTATTTTTATTTTTTAAACTTAAATTAACAAAAATGTGTGTTCTGTTTTCTGTGCCTTTGATATCCACAGACACTGTCGTGTGAGCTCTCCTTTGCTAAGAACCAGTTCTTGTCTGACACTGCAATGACTGAGTCCTCATACCCTCCCTGTGACATGTTCTCTGTGGCCACACGGCAGGGGAGGAAAGTGAGGCTCAGAGAAGTAGAGGTTTTGCTCAAGGACACAGCTACTCAGAAAGGCCGAGACCTGCACTTGGCCTGCCTACCTCCCAAACCCAGGTTCCCTGGCTCCCCTCACACCTCAGGCCTGAAACAATTGCTACCGTAGCCCTTCCTCTAACGGGATGAGCAGAGAGCACCAGCTGGGGCTTCCTGCAGGGCCTGGGCTTCCTGGACCCCCTACATCTGGGCCATCTGGTCAGCGGCCCCAAGGTCGCAGCAACAAGCTCACAGATCTGAGTAATGAGCCACGCTTGGGCCTAGTGAGTCACATTCTGAGGGTTAACGAGGTGCAGAGGCCTCAAGAATTCCTCTGGCAGAAATACCAGATGGAAGCGGGTACAGCTGGCCCAAACACCAGCCAGGGAACAGTTTATCAGACCACCCAAGAGGCAGGAATCCAAGCCTGCCGGAAAGGTCCTTCTGAGGGCTGCACCCGGCACTGCGGACCAGCCTGGGGTGCTCCAGCAATGCCTAGAGATGGCAGGCTGGTCATAGCCCTTGCAGCAAGGCTCAGGTCTTGGGGGTGTTTGGGGGCAGGGGTCAAAGGGAGGGTAGCTGGTGCAATTATGACCTGCATTTGCACCGTAGTAGCTCCTAGGAGGGCCTGCTTGGTCAGTCACTTGGATTGACTGTCCGCAGTGGTCCCTCCTGAAACCGGGGCCAGAAGGCAGGGCAGGGAAGAGCACCCACGTGCCTTGGCCAGGGAGTCTGTGCAGACACCCTCCACTCTCCCCTACATCTTGGGCACTGTGTTGCAGTGAGTCTCTGGGTTGCTTGCTAATGAGGAGGTAGAGGGAGCTCGGAACTCTGGGCCTGGCTGCAGGATTGCGCCTGCACATCTAATGCAGGGTCCTAGGAGGCTTTAGGAGAAGGAGCCAAGAGCTTTCAAATCCACATCGTTTTCCTGTGAGAAAGTGGCTTCTCCAGGTGGATACTTCAGGGGTTTTTGACACCTGCCCTCCACTGCCACACACTCTTCCTGAGTGGGAGGAGTCTCACCTAACATTCATTCAGCATCTATTCTGTGCCTGGAGGCTGTGTGCAGTGACTCCCCCGCCCCTGTGGGCTAGGCACTGTGGGTCACCTCTGTTTCGCAGATGGAAAAGACATGATCAGAGGGTACATCAAGGGGCAGCCAGTGGGGCCCAGGTCTCTCATAGGCCAACCCCAGCTCTTCACCTGCATACACCACCCTAGACAGACACCCTCCCCAAAGCCCAAGCCCACCCTCCCTGACAGCCCACCCTCCCCCAGAGCCCACAGCCTCAGAAAGCCAGGGCTGGGGCCTGGGAACTCCTGGGCACCCCTGAGTGAGTGAGTGTGTGTGTGTGTGTGTGTGTGTGTCACATGAATTGAGGGTTGGAGGAAGTTGACTAAGAAAAGAAAACAACTAGTCACAAACAAATGAGAAACTTCCCAATTGAAGAAATTTGTCCCTGAAGTGAGTGTGCTTTCAGTTTACCATGTCACTGAGCACTTTTCCTCTGCTCCATTTGCAGAAAAGAGACTGCAACTTGGAGAGGAGAAGAGGCCAAATGTATTTCAGTGCAGTCAGCAGAAATAGCCTAGCCAAGCAACCGGACACCTTTAGGTGATACAAGCCCTGCAGGCTGCTGACGTCAGGCCCCCTCCACCAAAGACTTATGTCAGGGAAGGCTGTGCTGGAACCATAAGCACCCTAGGGGCTGCACCAAAGTGAACCTGAAAATGCAAAGTGCGAATTCCTGAATGTTGTAAGAAATTGTTCTTCCAAAATATAAAAACAAGAAGTAAAAATCCCTGTCTAAAAGTAACGCTGACAAAGCGACAAGTTCCCCCAATGGGAATGCCTCATCCTCTCACCAAAGTGACATGTGAGTGATCCCGTTGTGGGGGGAAAGTATTGGAATGTTGCAGAGCATCCAAGGCCGCACAGCAGGCGAGCAGCTCCTAGGACATATTTCAGGAGCATCCCCCTCCTGTGTTTTTGATTACATTAAAGTATTTCATTTTCTTCCCCAAGACATCCCAGATACTTGGGGTGCCAAAACTTCTCAAAGGTCTATACTTGAGATGCTTGGTGATAAGTTAAGTCCATGACAATCCCAGAAAGAATCATGGAGTAGGGCAGGGCCCTGGGGTGCAGGGGTACCTGGCCAGGTCCTGGCGTCAGAGCTCACAGGACCTCAGGAGGCATCAGAGCAAGCTCTCCAGGGAAGGCAATTCTGTGGCCAGTGCCACTGTCCGTGCTGGGGCACTCTGGCCTGGTTTCCCACTCATCACTCTACTCCAGCACTTACCACAAGGTCTCATAAATGGTGGCTTACATTTAAAACTAGTGTGTAACCTAGCAGTTAAAATCTTCTTTTTGTATGAAGACAATGTAAGAATGCAGGAAAAGCAGAATTTTATGGGTTCTCTCTCTCTTTCTCTTTCTCTCTCTCTCTCAGCAGAATGTCATTTTTATCGTATATATATATATATATATTACCTGCAGCCATGTATAAGCATTCTTTTATTAATTCCATGTTAACTGAGAGATTTTCCTTCTGGCTACAGTATTCCCAGTCTTGATGCAGAAGGCCAGCGGTGGGCCATGTTGTGAAGCTGGGAGGAACCCCCAGCACCCATCAGCTCCTCCCGGTACCAGCCAGACCCTGGGCTTAGGTGATGAATAAGGCACATGAGGTCCCTGCCCAGAAGTTTAAATTTCCAGAAGGATAAACAGATAATAAATAAGTTGGCCATTTCAGATCCTGAGAAAGAATATAAATGAAAAGAAGCTTGCTGTGCTCAGGGAGCAGGAGAGGGCATGGCCCAGGGACACCAGGTCCAGAGGTGCCGGAAGGCCTCTCTGAGGGGATGCGCTTGAGCAATGTGAAGGAGACACCCTGAGAGGAGCCTGGAAGGTTCTCCAGGAAGGAGTGGAGTCGGTGCAAATGTCCTGGGGTGAGAAAAAACAGCTTCATGTTGTAGGAATCTCATGGTCAGTGCAGCTGGAACAGGGCAAGTGAAGGCATGGCAGGAGGTGATCAGGGCCTTACAGGCCATGCTGTTGGGGTTGAATTTTCTTCTGGAAGGGGCAGGAAACTATAGGTGGTTCGAAGTAGGAGCACAAGGAGATCTTAACCACAAGCACTGTGGGAAGTAGGGCAGGCCACAGTAGGAGCTCCTGGGTGGGGAGGTGACAAAGGAAGATGGCAGCGCCCTTGGTGAGATGCAGACCTGTTTAGATGGAGCAGGGTTGTGAGGATGGACCAGTGCTGGGGCAGAAACCAACATTTTGGTATTAGACATGCCACTTCTGCAGATATTCCTTTAGAGAGGAGCAGAGAAGCGGGAGGGTCGTTGCAGAAGGGATGCGGAGTCTAGATGACCCTGAGAAGACCTGCAAGGGGGCTGTCCAGGAAGAAGTAGGGTCAGTGCTAAGGTCCTGGCATAGGAAACAAGCTTCATATTCCTATTTTTAAAGACCAAGCTTTCATTGCAAGTTGATGTGCTGTTGGAAAGCTGCTGTGGCAAGGTGAAACCTGCTGATGCCGGTGATGGAAGTGATTGTTGCAGGAGCAGTCAGAGATCTACACTTGAACCTTAAGGTGCAGGACTCTACTTTATGCTTCTTTATTTCTCCAGCATGAGCAGAGTGCTGAGGAAGCAAAAGCCAGCACATGAGACCCAGCCTGAGGGATCCTGGAGAGCTTCCTGGAAGAGGCAACATCATGCTGAGAAGGGCAGGCCCAGCAGTAGCTTGCCAGTGTCAGGAGGGATACGATGCTCCAGGCAAAGACAGCTCATGTGCAAAGGCCAGTGCACATGAGAAAGAGCTGGGCATGGCTGGCCACAGGTGCACAAGGATGTTGGGAGCTGAGGTGGAGGGGAGGACCAAGCAGGGCTTGCAGGCTGTACCAGCAGGTTGGATTTTGTCATCAGACAGATCACCTCAGCAGCAGCAGGGATTATATCTGACTTAGGGGGCAGAGGACAGGGATAAGGCCAACACTGGTGGGAAGGATGGCCTTGGAGAGGCAGCACCAGGTGTCCAGAGGGGACGGTGGGCCAGAAGACAAGAGGTCATCAAAAGCAGGTTAACTCCACTCAGAGGTGGCTTTGACTCACTGGGTACGGAGGGAATATACAGAGAAGGATGGTCCTGGGTTCCTTGTTTAGGTGAGGGGGGGTGGATGAGGCTATCCATTGAGAAAGGGCACTTCATGTGAAGGAGGATGCCAGGGCTGAGGGTGCCAAAACAGCAGTCAGATCCCTGAGGACCCTAGCCTGGAGGCTAGGTGCAGGGGACAGGTGCAGGGGAAGGTGCAGGGGAAGGACAAGGGGCTAGGACAGTGATGGAGTCTTCCACGCCAGGGCCTCTGCAGGGAATGGGTAGTCTGCTGCCCCCTCTGATCTATAAAGGCAGATGAGATACGTGGATTCCTGTTTTTCCCTCAGGAACCATGAAAATCTTGTTAATGTTATTTGAGAGACATTGCATTTTCTTCCTAGAAAGTGGGGACCCCAGCTATGCCTTGGAAAGATCTCCCTCACTGCTCCGGGAAGGTGCCCTGGAGGAGGAAACCTGGAGACAAGGGGTACACAGGCAGGTGGTCATCAAAATGATGAATGCAGGAGGGAGGTCACAAGGCTAAACCAGACAGAGGACAGGAGGGCAGCAAGGAGGGAAGGAGCTCTCGCTGTGGCAGAGGGGACATGATCAGGATTTCATGAAAAGTGAGGCAAGGGGCAGAGGGAAGAGACAGATTCCACCATTTGGGTTCTGGCAGCTAAGGGCAAGATGGTGCCATTGAATTATGAATCCACCGTCCCTGCAGTTACTGGAACCAGGGTGCAGAGCAAAGTGGAAGCCAAGTGAAATTGATGAGCAGGCAGATCTGGACAGAAGCTGGTGTGTCCAGCCCAGTCCCAGCTTGTCAAGGACATGCATCACCAAGACCTCTCTTATTCCACAGAGATTCTCACCTTGGGTTCATCAATGCTTTGGAGACAGTGGACAGTGACCCAAGTGGAAAAAGAAACATCTCTCCTGACTCTTTGAGCTGATTCCCCACTTAGGGGTAAGAAGGTAAAATACCTGAGATGTTGCAACGAGCGAAGCTGAGCCCAGCCAGGCAGGCAGGAGGCTGAGGCTGAAAGCCCCAGCCTTCAGGACTACTTTGGAGGAGCAAAGAGCAAGTGTGTCTGTTGGTCCTGCAGAGCAGAGGTCCCTGAAGGCCCTGCCAGTGAGGCGAGCAGAGAACAGGTGGGCTGGAGCTCCAGTCTTAGTTGGCTAAAAGTCCCAAAGAACTAGAGACCCTGGTTAGGAAAACTGCATATCAGAGCACCTACTACCCCTTCTCCTGTGCCTCCCCAGCCTAAGACTGTGTAGAAGAACTCGGAAGAAATGGCAGATAGGAGGCAGGACTAACTTGCAGCTCCCATTTGGATGAACAGAGCAGTGTATGGAGACTCACATAATGAACATTTGCTCCAAGAACTACCATAGCAACATACCAGGAAAGCCTAGATAATCCAGACCCTTTGAAGGAAGTGCATTACTGCTGCAAGCCCCCAAAGACAGCCAAAAAACTCTGAAGACAAAGGACATAATCTCTTTGGAGCTCTAGGGCCCCGCCCACCACCTGATCCTCCCTATACTACAGCAGCTAATGCACTCTTGAAATTGCCACCTCCTGGCTGAGGTCAACCAACACAAAACTAGTTCAATAAACAAAACTACAACCAAGGACCTTTGCAGAGTCCACTTCACTTCCATGCCACCTCCATCGGAGCAAGTGCTGGTATCCACCACTGAGATACCTGGAGGCAGTTCATATCACAGGACTCGCTGCAGACACTCCCCAGTACCAGCCCAGAGCCTGGTAGCTCCACTGGGTGGCTAGATCTAAAGGAGAAATAAAAATTACTGCAGTTAGGCTTTCAGGAAGCCCTATACCTAGGGTAAAGGGGAGAGTACCACATCAAAGGACCACCCCATGGGACCAAAAAAAAATCTGAACAGCAGCCCTTGAGCCCCAGATCTTCCCTCTGACATAGTCTGCCCAAATAAGAAAGAGTCAGAAAAACAATTCCAGTAATATGACAAAACAAGACTCTTTAACATGCCCAAAAGATCACACTAGCTCACCAGCAATGGATCCAAACCAAGAAGAAATCTCTGAATTGCCAGGAAAAGAATTCTGAAGATCAAATTATTAAGCAAATCAGGGAGGAACCAGAGAAATGTGAAGTCCAACTTAATGAAATTAAAAAAAAAGAAAACTGAGACAAGCTATGAAGGGAAAAGTCTTAAGTGAAATAAATAGCATAAATCAAAAACACTCACAACTTCTGGAAATGAAGGACACACTTAGAGAAATGAAAAATACACCGGAAAATCTCAGCAATAGAATTGAGCAAGCAGAAGACAGAACTTTCAAGCTCAAAGACAATGCTTTCAAAATAACTCACTTCAACAAAGACAAGGGAAAAGGATTTTAAAAGATTAACAAAGCCTCAAGAAGTTTGGGATTATGTTAAACCTAAGAATAATTAGTGTTCCCTAGGAAGAAGAGAAATATAAAAGTCGAGAAAACGTATTTGAGGGAATAATAAAGGAAAACTTCCCCAGCCTAGCTGGATATCTAGACATCCAAATACAAGAAGCTCAGAGAAAACCTGGGAAATTTATCACAAAAAGATAACCACCTGACAGTGCACAGTGGCTCACACCTGTAATCCCAGTACTTTGAGAGGCCAAGGGTGCAAATCATGAGGTCAGGAGTTTGAGACCAGCCTGGCCAACATAGTGAAACCTGGTCTCTACTAAAATACAGAAATTTAGCTGGATGTGGTGGCCAGCACCTGTAATCTCAGCTACTTGGGAGGCTGAGGCAAGAGAATTGCTTAAACCCAGGAGGTGGAGGTTGGAGTGAGCCAGGATTGTACCACTGCACTCCAGCCTGGGTGACAATGCAAGACTCCATCTAAAAAAAAAAAAAAAAAGAAAGAAAGAAAAGAAGAAGAAAAAAAGAAAAGAAAAAGATAATCTGATGCACTCTTGAAATTGCTACCTCCTGGCTGTAGGCCAACCAACCAAGATGAAGAAAAGAATCTTAAGAGCTATGAGGCAAAAGTACCGGGTAACCTATTAAACAAAATCTAACAGATTAACAGCAGTTTTCTCAGCAGAAACTGTACAAGCTAGAAGGGACTGGGGCCCTATCTCTAGCCTCCTTAAACAAAATAATTATCCACCAAGAATTTGGTTTCCAGGAAAACTAAGCCTCATAAATGAAGGAAGGATGCAACCTTTTTCAGACAAACAAATGCTGAATTTGCCACTCCCAAGTCAGCACTACAAGAACTGCTAAAAGGAGCTCTAAATCTTGAAACAAATCCTGGAAATAAACCAAAATAGAACCTCCATAAAGCATAAATCTCACAGGAGGGACCTACAAGACAAAAAACAATGAAAAATACAACAAATAAGGTGTTCAGTCAACAAATAGCATGATGAATAGAATAGTACTTCACATCTCAATACTAACAGTTGAATGCATATGGCCTAAATGCTCCACTTAAAAGACACAGAATGGTAGAATGTATTATAATTCACCAACCAAGTATCTGCTGTCTTCAAGAGACTCATCTAATATATGAAGACTCACATAAACTTAAGGTAAAGGGGTGGAAAAGATATTCCATGCAAATGGACACCAAAAGTGAGCAGGAGTAGCTCTTCTTATATCACACAAAACAGACTTTAAAGCAATAGCAGTTTAAAAAGACAAAGACAGACATTATTTAATGATAAGAGGATTTGTTCAATAGGAAAATATCACAATCCTAAACATATATGCAGCTAACAATGGCACTCCCAAATTTATAAAACAATTTCTACTAGACCTAAGAACTGAGATAGACAGGAATGCAATAACAGTGGGGGGCTTTATATACTGCACTGACAGCACTAGACAGGTCACCAAGACAGAAAGTCAATAAAGAAACAATGGCTTTAAACTTTACTTTAGAACAAATGGACTTAACAGATATTTACAGAATATTCTACCCAACAACTGCAGAATAAACATTCTATTTATCAGCACATGGAACATTCTCCATGACAGACCATATGATAGGCCACAAAACAAGTCTCAGTAAATTTTTTAAAATTGAAATTATGTCAAGTACTCTCTCAGACCACAGTTGAATAAAACTGGAAATGAACTCCAAAATGAACTGTCAAAACCATGCTAATACATGGAATCAATATGGAAATTAAATAATTCTTTGAACTAATTGATAATATTGACACAACCTACCAAAACCTCTGGGATACAGCAAAGGTGGTGCTAAGAAGAAAGTTCACGGGATTATGTGAAAACACCTAATCTACATTTGACAGGTGTACCTGAATATGATGGAGAGAACGAATCCAAGCTGGAAAACTCTCTTCAGGATATTACCCAGGAAAACTTCCCCAACCTAGCAAGGCAGGCCAATGTTCAAGTCCAGGAAATACAGAGAAAACCACAAAGATATTCCTCAAGAAGAGCAACCCCAAGGCACATAATCATCAGATTCACCAGGGTTGAAATGAAGGAAAAAATGCTGAGGGCAGCCAGAGAGAAAGGTCGGGTTACCTACTAAGGGAAGCCCATCAGATTCACAGTGGATCTCTTGGCAGAAACCCTCCAAGTCAGAACAGAGTGGGGGCCAATATCCAACATCCTTAAAGAGAAGAACTTTCAAATTAGAATTTCATATCCAGCCAAATGAAGCTTCATAAGCGAAAGAGAAATGAAATATTTTATGGACAAATGATGAGAGATTTCATCACCACCAGGCCTGCCTTACAAGAGCTCCTGAAAGAAGCACTAAACATGGAAAGGAACAACCAGTACCAGCCACTCCAAAAACATACCAAATGGTAAAGACTATCGACACAATGAAGAAACTGCATCAACTAATGGGCCAAACAACCAGCTAGCATCAAAATGGCAGGATCAAATTCACACATAACAATATTAACCTTAAATGGAAATGGGCTAAACATCCCAATCAAAAGACACAGACTGGCAAACTGGATAAAAAATCAAGACCCATCGGTATGCTGTATTCAGGGAACCCATCTCACATGCAAGAACACACATAGGCTCAAAGTAAAGGGATGGAGGAAGATTTAACAAGCAAATGGAGAGCAAAAAAAGCAGGAGTTTCAATCCTAGTCTCTGATAAAATGGACTAAACCAATAAAGATCAAAAGAGACAAAGAAGGATATTACATAATGGTAAAAGGATCAATGCAGTAAGAAGAGCTAATGATCCAAAATATATATGCACTCAATACAGGAGCACCCAGATATATAAAGCAAGTTCTTAATAACCTACAAAGAGGCTTAGAGTCCCACACAATAATAGTGGGAGACTATAACACTCCACTGTCAATATTAGATAGATCAACGAGACAGAAAATTAACAAGGATATCCAGGACTTGAACACAGATCTGGACCAAACGGACCTAATAGACATCTACAGAACTCTCCACCCAAAGCCACAGAATACACGTTCTTCTCAGCATCACATTGTACCTACTCTAAAATTGACCACATAATTGGAAGTAAATCACTTCTCAGCAAATGCAAAAGAACAGAAATCATAACAAACGGTCTCTCATACCACAGTGCAATCAAATTAGAACTCAGGATTAAGAAACTAACTCAGAACTGCACAACTTCATGGAAACTGAACAACTGGCTCCTGAATGTCGACTGGATAAACAATGAAATTAAGGCAGAAATAAAGATGTTCTTTGAAACCAACAAGAATGAAGACACAATGTACCAGAACCTCTGGGACACATTTAAAGCAGTGTCCCAAAGTAAATTTATAGCAATAAATGACTACATGAGAAGTGAGGAAAGATCTAAAATTGACACTCTATCATCAAAATGGAAAGAGCTAGAGGAGGAAGATCAAAAAAAAAAACCTCAAAAGCTAGCAGAAGACAAGAAATAACTAAGATCAGAGCAGAACTGAAGGAGATAGAGACACAAAAAAACCCTTAAAAAATCAATAAATCCAGGAGCTAGTTTTTTGAAAAGATCAACAAAATAGACAGATAGCTAGCCAGATTAATAAAAAAGAAAAGAGAGAAGAATCAAATAGATGCAATAAAAAATAATAAAGGGGATAACACCACTGATTCCACAGAAATACAAACTACCAGCAGAGATTACTACAAACAATTCTATGCACATAAACCAGTAAACTTGGAAGAAATGAATAAATTCTTGGACACTTGCACCCTCCCAAACCTAAGCCAGGAAGAAGTTGAAACCCTGAATAGACTAATAACGAGGGCTGAAGTTGAGGCAGCAATTAATAGCACATCAACCAAAAAAAGTCCAGTTCCAGATGGGTTCACAGCCGAATTCCACCAGACATACAAAGAGGAGCTGGTACCACTCCTTCTGAAACTGTTCCAAATAATCCAAAAAGAGGGAATCATTCCCAAATCATTTTATGAGACCAACATCACCCTGATACCAAAACCTGACAGAGACTCAACATAAAAAGAAAATTTCAGGCCAAAATCCATGATGAACATAGATGCAAAAATCTTCAATAAAATACTGGCAAACCGATTGCAACAGCACATCATAAAGCTTATCCATCACGATCAAGTAGGCTTCATCCCAGGGATGCAGGGTTGATTCAACGTACGCAAGTCTATAAACGTAATCCACCACATAAACAGAACCAAAGACAGAAACCACATGATAATCTCAGTAGATGCAGAGAAGGCCTTCAACAAAACCCTCAATAAACTAGGTATCGACAGAACGTATCTCAAAATAATAAAAGCTATTTATGACAAACCCACAGCCAGTATCATACTGAATGGGCAAAAACTGGAAGCATTCCTCTTGAAATCTGGCACTAGACAAGGATGCCCTCTCTCACCACTCCTATTCAATATAATATTGGAAATTCTAGGCAGAGCAATTAGGCAAGAAAAAGAAATAAAGGGTTCAATTAGGAAAGGCGGAAGTCAAATTGTCTCTATTTGCAGACAACATGATAGTATATTTAGAGGATCCCATCGACTCAGCCCAAAATCTCCTGAAACTGATAAGCAACTTGAGCAAAGTCTCAGGATACAAAATCAATGTGCAGAAATCACAAGCATTCCTATACACCAATAACACACTTAAAGAGAGCCAAATCAAGCACGAACTGCCATTCACAATTGCTACAAAGAGAATAAAATACCTAGGAATACACTGAACAAAGGATGTAAGGGACCTCTTCAAGGGGAACTATAAACCATTGCTCAAGGAAATAAGAGAGGACACATACAGATGGAAAAACATTCCATGCTCATGGTCAGGAAGAATCAATATTGTGAAAATGGCCCTACTGTCCAAAGTAATTTATAGATTCAACACTGTCCCCATCAAGCTACCTATGATCTTCTTCACAGAACTAGAAAAAAACCACCTTAAACTTCATATGGAACAAAAAGAGAGCCCATGGAGCCAAGACAATTCTAAGCACAAAGAACAAAGCTGGAAACATCACGTTACCTGACTTCAAACTATATTACAAGGCTACAGTAATCAAAACAACATAGTGCTGGTATCAAAACAGAGATATAGACCAATGGAACAGAACAGAGGCCTTGGAGGCAACACCACACATCTACAACCATCTGATCTTTGACAAACCTGACAAAAACAAGCAATGGGGAAAGGAGTCCCTTTTAACAAATGGTGTTGGGAAAACTGGCTAGCCATGTGCAGAAAGCAGAAACTGGACCCCTTCCTGACACCTTACACTAAAATTAACTCCAGATGGATTAAAGACTTAAACATAAGACCTAACACAATAAAAACCCTAGAAGAAAACCTAGGCAAACCCATTCAGGAGATAGGCATAGGCAACGACTTCATGACCAAAACACCAAAAGCATTGGCGACAAAAGCCAAAATAGACAAATGGGACCTAATCAAACTCCACAGCTTCTGCACAGCAAAAGAAACAGTCGTTAGACTGAATCAGCAACCAACAGAATGGGAAAAAATTTTTGCAATCTACCCATCTGACAAAGGGCTAATATCCAGAATCTACAAAGAACTAAAACAGATTTACAAGAAAAAAGCAAATAAGGCCATTCAAAAGTGGGCGAAGGATATGAACAGACACTTACAAAAGAAGACATACATGAGGCCAACAAACATATGATAAAATGCTCATCACTGGTCATTAGAGAAATGCAAATCAAAACTACATTGAGATAGCATCTCATGCCAGTTAGAACGGCGATCATTAAAAAATCTGGAGACAACAGATGCTGGAGAGGATGTGGAGAAATAGGAACACTTTTACACTGCTGGTGGGAGTGTAAATTAGTTCAACCATTGTGGAAGACAGTATGGCAATTCCTCAAGGACCTAGAAATAGAAATTCCATTTGACCCAGCAATCCCATTACTGGGTATATATCCAAAGGATTATAAATCATTCTACTATAAGGACACATGCACACAAATGTTCGTTGCAGCACTGTTTACAATAGCAAAGACCTGGAACCAACCCAAATGCCCATCTATGATAGACTGGACAGGGAAAATGTTTCACATATACACCATGGAATACTATGCAGCCATAAAAAACGATGAGTTCATGTCCTTTGTTGGGACATGGATGAACCTGGAAACCATCATTCTCAGCAAACTGACACAAGAATAGAAAATCAAACACCACATATTCTGACTCATAGGCAGGTGTTGAACAATGAGAACACATGGACACAGGGAAGGGAACATCACACACTGGGGTCTGTAGCAGGGAAATAGGGGAGGGACAGCGGGGGGGTGGGTAGTTGGGGAGAGATAACATGGGGAGAAATGCCAGATATAGGTGATGGGGAGGAAGGCAGCAAACCACAGTGCCATGTGTGTACCTATGCAACAATCTTGCATGTTCTTCACATGTACCCCAAAACCTAAAATGCAATTAAAAAAAATAATAATAATATTGGTAATAATTATCACATATTGCACAATTGCTATACACCAGGCATTCTACTAAACTGTAAATATGTTTTTAATAAAAGTTAGTGTTCGTTTTCAAAAGCTGTGTTATCAAGTAGTTCAATAGTTCCACTTAGTATTGATGATCTCGCTAAACAGTTCCCAAGTTTCTAAGAGACTAAATATATTTGAGGGTGTGCTGATAGATTAGAACACTTACAGTAACTCTATCATTGCAGCGGGACAAAAGGACCATGGTAAAATTGAATTAAGAATATATTATAGATAACATTTATGACACTCAAATCCCTCCCTTTGTAGTGTACTGTATTACACAGATTGTATTTAATTAGTCCTCATAGTATACACATTGTACATAAAGCCTTTGCATCTGATTTTGCCACATTTAAAGGGAAAATTAGTTCACAGACATGGAGTTTCCTACGAATTTTAAGCACAAGAACAGAAGGTAGGAAAGGTGCCCCTTGGGGGGTAATTTCTTTATAAACTAGAGACAATTAGGCTAATAAGACAATTTATGTTTCTTGATTCCACTCTTCCAAATTTCTAATACTTATCTTAATATAAGTATTTGCCAGTCCAGCAAATAATCTCTTTGGGTTGAGTTCTGTCTCCCAATGACCGCCAATCTTACTTAGGTCAAACCTCCTTTAGCTGTTCTTATCTTTCTACTCAAACCTTTTTAAAGCATTTATATGGAACAAACTTTACTGAAGGGTTGAAGTGACAGGTTTTTGCATCAGTCTGATACTCAGCCCTCTAAAACCTCCCTACTTCACCATTTTCTTGGATTCCATTCCCTAGGATCCCAGGAAGCATGCTCCCCTTCATTTTATCATGGAGAACAACTTGGTTCTCCACCACCTACCCTGCTCAGAGCCTGCTATTGTATACCAAACACATCCTTAGGGCACAAGTAACAGACCCTTGTAGGCCCCTCAAAATAATACAAATTAATGGCAAGAGACTGAAATTTTCTTACTTTTTATCGTTTCAACTAATCTCCATAAGAAAACAATGCATACACTAAATTATGCAATTTCCCTTAGAAGGCAGAAGCACTTATAATAGTTTCAGTGTTAAGTAATTTTTGTCTCTTTATAATAGTTGAATAATTCCAGGCAGAAACAAGAAGTGTTCAATACTGCTAATCCCATTTCAACGGTTTCCTCTACCAAGGAAAAGGTTCCTGACTCTGTTCTCAAATATTTTTTCACAACGGTCATGCACATATTAAAAGGGAATAAATCAATCATTTGGGATAATAACATCCAATGCCCCATTTTACAGAGAAGTAAACTGATGGCCACAACAAGAGCCTAAATTTAAACAACTATTCAAAGAGAGGAATAGACAGTAACTCACGTTGGCTTATCATATCCCTCCATATTCTCAGTGCATCATTCAAGTATCTAGAATGAAAGGTCAAAAAGTAGCATCCTGAATATGTCCCAGGAAAGAAAATTATTAGTACCCTGAGACCAATAATTGCCCCCAGAATTTTAATTGGTGGAGCATTTTAATTAGTGTTTGGAAGATTCGAACCCAAACTCCATCTGGTCCACTCTTTCCTCAGTGCATTCTTTCCTCTCGGCAGAGTTCATCACTAATTCACACGCTATCTGACATTTTAACATACAGGAGGAAAAAGGTTATGGGATTCTAGAATCTCCAGCAGTACTTTCTCTCCTTGACAATAGCTATGATCCACTTCTCAATATCTGCTGCAGCCTGTCACTTGAAAACCAAACTTTCAGCTGAAAAGCCACTAATATAAGACTAACGCTTGTAGCAAAATCATCTCCTTTTCTAAAAATATTGGAGGATTAAAGAGTGACCCCACATGGACTGGGGTGGATGTGATAAAATGCAAATTTGCAGCTTTCAGTGGAGAGAGAATGATACAGTACTAGGTCAGAAGTGTGGACTGAATGAGTGTATTTTTTAATACTAACATAACTGGGGGAGGATGGCTTCCAGATGGGAGGGGCAGGCGGTGGAGAAACGTTTGTGGGGGCTGAGGGTGAAAATTGAGCAAGCATATGGAACTGTTAGGGAAAGAAGAAGGCTCTAAGAAGGCAGAAGGTGTGGAAGTGGGACTCATATAGAGTAGAGAGCTCAATAAAGGTGAGCGAAGTGTGTTGGGTCTGAAAAGAGGGAGGCATACTCAGGAAACGACCTTGGATAAAGCTGGAATCCTAAAGCCTTCTGGGAGTATAGTTTCCATTAAAAAGCAAATGAGGAAAGAAAGAGACATGCCAGTCCAGCAAAGAAAACTATGGCTTCCAGAGCTTGCAGTTAAAGTAAGGAAAGTGAAGTAATGGGAAGGTATAGCACAACATCTCTGGGATTTTCAGGTAAAATGTTGTAAAGAACATTCAAGTGTCTAGGAGCATCTGAATTTCTTCTACTCAAAATATCTTTAGATAAGGCAAATAGAGCAAAATGTGAGTAATAAGTGAAACAAGGTAAAGGGTTCTTTGGTGTCTGCTTTGTCCTTTGACTATTTTTACTCTTGAGTGACAAACAAGGAGTCACTGTAGGCTTTGCTCTGTACTGCTACCTCACCTCTGATAAATGTTTGGTTTCTTCTTCTCGTGTTGCAATTCAAAGAGCAAGTAAAGAGTGATGAAACAGAAGAGTTTCTCACTTAAAAAAAAAAGCTGCTCTAATAGCCACTCCCTGCTCTCAACTGTTTCTCAGACTACTTAATTGAGATAATGTTCTTATCCTCTTCACAATCCTACCATGCCTTCCATCCCCAAGCTTGACATAGGTAGGCGGTTTAACATGCAATAAACTTCTAGACAGAATCTCACTCTTCCACCCATAGCTGCATGATCTCAGCTTACTACAACGTTTGCTTAAGCAATCCTCCTGCCTCAGCCTCCTGAGTAGCTGGGACTACAGGTGTATGCCACCATGCCCAGCTAATATTTTTCTATTTTTGGTAGAGACAGAGTTTCACCATATTGCCCAGGCTGGTCTTGAACTTCTGACCTCAAGTGATCTGCCCGCCTCAGCCTCCCAGACTACTGGGATTACAGGTGTGAGCCACTGTGCCTGGCCACAATAAACTCTTACTGCAATGTCAGGCACTGCTGGATTGCACATGACAATGTGACATAGTTTAGCCAGTTTACTGGCAAGAAATCATCATAGGTGCAAAACATAAGCCATCTCATTCAAGTACCATTTCATTTCCCTAGATCCTATACTTATGCTGAATCTGCAACAATTCTCTAACTAAGGTGATTATATGAGCTCTGATTGTTCTTTTCCAAGTCCTCTTCACTCCTTATTTTTAGCTTTCACTGTATTATATCCATTACCACCTTAACTTTGAGTATGTCAACATTTTAGTATAATCACTAAATTATACTAAGTCTAGTGTAATTGCAAATTATAGTAAATCTAGTATAATCAGTGGATAATTTAGTATCTAATGTTGAATTTTGTTCATGTCTTTAAAACACTGTATTTTCTTACCATATAACACCCATGGGGAGTCAGTGTGTATTTGCATTTCAAAATGTGTTATTGGTCTTCAGTATGTGTACAATTGTTAATATCTAAGAAAGGCTCTGTTTAATTCTGTATTCCTTTACTAGAAGAGACTGATCCATATATTACAATAAGGTATCTATATGCCTTTAACCAAACCTATTTCATAAATAGTTTAGACTTTGATGCTTGCTAACAATGTAGTAAAGCAATTTGTGTATACTGACATGGCTTGCCAGCGTGCTATCTTGCAAAGGATCCTATGGGTATGTAGGAACAACAGAAGTGGCAGGAAAAGGCCACGAGTCTCAGACACACGATCTTTGTAGTAGGAACTCTGGATCCCTTTGGATTTGTTCTGCTTTGGCAGAACACAACTGGAAGCCTTCTGTTGGGGACTTCCCAGGGATTCCCATTTCAATACATACGCCTGCATATGGCCTCTGAATCACAGTTGAGTAATGCAACAGAGGCACTACCACTTGTGCTCGACCACATCAGACTCTGACTTCACTTTGATTGCAAACTTCTAGGCAACCAGAAGTCTCCAACAAAGCATAACTTCTACCTCAGAACCAACAGCTTTCATTATACCGCAGAGTGAACAAGCCCTTTCAGCCACCTCCTTGTTGCCTGGCTTAGATTTTAACCTTCCTTTCAATCTTATGTGTTTCTCACTCTAAAGTAGAAGAGAGTAGATGGAAAATCCTGGATTTTTATGGCTTTTGAAAGAAGGTCTGCAGAGAGACCCTGGGGGGCTAACACTAAAAGCTTTATTTCAGACTATGTCACCAGAAACGTGTGAGTGGGAGGGATGTTATTGTCAGCATTTCAAAACAACATTCAGCATCACCTTTTGTTTTGACCTATTCACTCTTTTTCTTTCAAGAAACTATCTTTTGATTCTCAAACTCCCTTGCCCTAGTCTAAGAACAAAGAGGACCACGCCCACCTTTAGCACACAGATTGCTTTAGTCATTTTCAAGTGGGGAGGAGGGTGGAAGAGGAGGAAAAAAAAACTAACTTATGTGTTTTATGGATAATTCAAATATTGTTGAACCTTAGAACTCCAAGATGAAGAATGAAATAGTTATGTGTTTGAAAAAAATAAAGCAAAAACCAACAACTCTGAGCAATCAACGCCAGCCTTCATATAGGCACAATAAAATTGAGTTTTAAAGTGTATAATCATACCTCTGCATAACATGGCAGGGATATTATTGTTTGTTTTGATATTCTGCTTTATTTTAAAATGTACACAGCTATGCAAATAAAGTTAGGTAACTCAATCAAGGCATAACACTTTCCTTCTTTTAAAATTTACTGTTATTTTTTAAAATCTAAAACACAAGGAAATTAAATTTTTAAAAAACTCGGAAGAAAATGTTCAAGTGTCAATGTTATATCTTAAAAAAATCAAAGATATTTAAGATTTTTCATCAGGACAAGGTTAATTAACATTACCAGTAGGTGATCCTATCAATAAAAGAACACATTTCCAAATTTTGTGTCTTTATTTGACTCTCCATTATCTTTCAACACCTCCCTCATCTCTGTACTGCTGGCCTTTGCATAATTAATTATTCTCCTGGCCTGGAATGTCCTTTGATCCCTCTTGTCTATCTGGCTAACCCATATTCATCCTTCAAAACCCAAATCTGTTGTCTTCTTATCTGGAAAGACTTCTTTATCCTGTCTGACCCAGAAAAGTGCTATATTCCAATATTTTAATCTGGAATTACTTTACTATATTATAACTTACTTATTTTTGTGTGATTCCTCAATTTGGTTAGGAACTCTTGAAGTTAGAAATTTTATGTTACTCATTTTTCTATTTCTAGCACCTATGAGATCTTGTGCCTAGTGCATGGAAAATCCTCAATACACATTTGTTTGATTGAATTTATTTAATCTTTTTTACTAATGTGATAGATTTTCTAAGATATTTGTCAATATGTTATTCATCTAAAATTATAAAATGCCTAAAAATAGCAAAATCCAGCTAAAGTCAACTCTTTTTCTAAAGGCTTTTAAAGGAAATAAGCTATGATTAATATTTTAGGCACATTTCCTTATCCTAGTCTTTTAAAATCCTTTCAGAACATAACTAGAATGTATTGGATAAATCATATAAAATTGTCATTGGTCAAAAAGAGTCAAACATTCATAGTTTTGTATTATTCAACCTATTAGTTGTCTTATCTGTTACCTTGGTTATCACTATGATTTTGCCCTGTTAAGAATGGATCTAGGCTTCAATATCTAGGCCCTTTTCCACTTCCATTTATATTTACCTGATAGCAGGATTGCTGTGCTGTGGGTAACTGAAGTGCCTCACTGTTGTGCATCCTTTGGGGATGAAGTCTTCTAGGAATGGGAATGGGCTGATTTCTTCAATCAGCTAGATTTATCATCAAATATGTTCTTAGTCCTCACATTTGGCTTTGAAACAGGCACATGTGGCACCTTATATTTCCCTGGAAGATATATCCCACATGGTACTTTGCCCACCCCAAAGTAGATTCCCCTTCAGTTTCCCTGACTCCCCTTCTTCAAGACAATCTTGTTCATATTGCATGCAGAGAGTCAAGCTATCTGGCTTTGAGTTGTCTGCCCATCACCTCTGTCAGCAGGGACCCTTTCTTCTTTGGTCTATCCTAACTGTTTTAACTACATTTCTTCCAGAAGAATGGAATTAGGGTTTCCTGCTTCATGAAACTGTTTACAAATACATGAATATGGGCTGAATGATAATATAGTAAGGTATATTCAAATTCATAGTTGGTTGGCATTATGAACAAAAAATTATCTTAAATACTTAAGTTATAGTACAAACTCTCAACCAGTAGTGGTATGATATATTCTCTTAGCATCCCTCTCTTTATCTCTAATATGAGAGTAAGAACAAAAAGGCTGCCCTTCCTATAACCTAGGATTATAGTATATATGTACATGAATATGCTTTGTGAATGCTTTACCATCATGCAAATATAAAATATTAGTATTATGTGCATTATTATGGGAATCTGTTCTACTCAACACTTTTTTACCAACAACTTGAACAAAAACATAAAAGCATGATTATAAGCATTGCAGATGATAGACATATGGGAGGAATAGCTAATAAAAAGAAAAAAGATAGAATCAAAGTTCAAAGAAATCATGTCAGATTGAAATGATGACTAAAACTACTAAAATGATACATAATATGAACAGATGTAAAATAACACATTTCTGTTAAAAAGAATCATGTCAGGAGAGACCTGTTATGACATTAGTTTACATGAACCACAGTTATATGAGTGAGATTTGAGAGTAATTTTAGGTTTCTTTAGTAGGAATGCTGTGTCCAGAACAGAGGAGATAATATGCCACATGTGTCAAACCATTGCTGACATATGTAGCATTTAGATATTCAAATATGAGAAATTTGGTACCATATTAGAAAGCTTTAATATGATCTAGGGAAAACAATCAGAATTTTGAAAGTACTAAAACCATATCCTATGAGAAGCAGTTGACAGAGCTAGGGTTCTTAGGCTAGGGAAAAAAGACTTAAGAGACATATAAAGGTGTCTACAAATGTTTCAAGGACTTCCACGTAGCCAAGGCATAAAATGCCTAATGCAAAGAGTAATTAAGGCTCTAAAAGATATACGGTACATCCTGGATTCTCAGTAAGTGACAGTTGAATGTAAATTAATTCTGCATTGTTCTAGTGGGAAGAATATGGGCCTGTGGCTGGGAGAAATCAGTCCAGTGAAAACAAAAACAGAGTTTCTTGTGGTTGGACATATTCAAAGAAACTGACATTTATTGCTACGTGAAATGTTTCTGGGCTGTGCTAGAAGTTTATATATAGTGTTTTATTTGGAGAGTGAGGGCATGCTGAAATAATTATACACTTGCCTGCTAGCCATGCCCATCTCAGTTAAGACAAGTTTACATAAAAATTACAATTACATTTTCAGAAAAAAAGTTAAAGAAAGATAATGTCACCTTTTACCATTGGAAAATCTTAGATACAGAGAGATTACGTAAACTAGTAAATATTTGTTAATACTGTATTAGCTCTTTCTGACTCAGTGGTTTGCAAACATTATACAATGTATCAAAATCATGCAAAGGAACTGCTAAAGCATAGATGGCTGAATCTCACCCCCAGGGTTTCTGAATGAGTAGTAGATAAACAAGAGGCCCCAAAATCTGCATATCTAATAAGTTCCCAGGTGGTACTTACAAAGAATCTCTGCTTTATACAAAACTGCCTCATTCATAGGCCTTGCTAAAGATATACCAAATGGCCCAATTTTGAATGCAGGAAACCTTTCCACCACTCTTGGTTGATAATTAAGAGATCAGAAACTGACCAATCCATACTGTTCAGTGTCCTATAATGTGCCTAAAAAATAGGCAGAGAAAATCAAGTTTCATCTCTTAAGAATTTAATCCAGTCCATGTTTAAAAGACAGACAAGTAATTAGTATGAGAAACAGAAACATAAATACCAAGTATAAAAAATAAAAAGAAAAAAGAAAAGAAGAGAGAATATCGACAAAAAGTGAGAAGTAACTGAGTCAAGATAATGATTAAGCACTGAATTTAACTTCATGGTCTTTTCTTTAACATCTTTTGCTAAAATTTCTGAAACCACCTTGAATCTGGTTCCTGTATCCATCAGGATGGCTCTGGGAAAGTTTGTGTTCTTCCTGTTTTTTAATTATTTGAATTTGTTTATGTTCTTGTTCATACACTTTCTTACAATATACCTCACACTTATTTTGTGGGTATAGAATTAAAGATCCTGTACTTGGGAATTTTGAAGAACAGTATCTTTCTGCTTTCAGAGTTGCTGCTGGAAACCTATTGCTGCATTTATTCCCTATCTTTTGCTTGAGACTTTATTTTTTACCCCTATCCACGTTTTAAGGGCCTTCTCTTTATTCTTAGTGCTCTAAAATATCAGGAAATATGTATCTTATTATAAGTCTTTTAAAAATTATTCTGTAGGTACTCAATGGAATTGTTCATTCTGAAAAATTGTGTTCTTTTGTCATGGACTTTTGTTAGCTTGTTTGTTTTTTTGTTTTTTGCATCTTTAAAAAGCATTTTTTGTTCTCTCTTTTGTGATTCTTATTTCAGAAACACTTTTTAATCAAATGTGGGATTTGTTGACCTAATCTCCTATTTTTTCTCTAGTGTCTTCCATTTTCAATATATGTACTCTTATTCTCTTTCCTGGAAGATATTCTCAACTTTATCTTTTAAGCTTTCTGCTGTTACATATATGTGTGTGTATATATGTTTGCATGTGCATATGCATATGCATTTATACGTGTGTGTGTACATATGTATGTGTATATAAATAATAAAGATATAATAATATTTACCAGTGAGTGATGAAGACTGATGTATAAAGGATGACTCAATCATCAACAGAGCTGGGTGTTTTTCTTGTTTATAAGAATATGGTTATGAATTTAAAAGAAAAAACAAGTAAATATTTTGAATTTTACAATTTTGAATTTGCTTTCTGTAAAGATCACAAAACAATTGAATTGAATATTTAGATTTATGCTTAGAATATTTGACATAACAAAAAATCAAGAACCTATGTAGCCTAGCAATTGTATATCTAGAAATACATTTTTAAAAGTATCTCTTTTTTGGTTATTTCTAATTATTATACATTTCAGGTCAAATATAGTGCCCATCTTTGTGTATAAGCTCATTCTTTGATAATTTTAGTATTTTTATTCAGGTAGGGTGGGAGACAATAAATATAAAAATACAAAATGCATATATTAGTAGTGGTAAATGCTTAGAGGAAAAATAAACCTGGTGAAGAGATAAAGTCTGATTCAGAGTGTCATTCTAAACAGGCTGGTCATGGAAGTCCTCTACAAAGAAGTGATAGTTTAAGCAGGGACCAAATGAAGGAAGGGAACAAGACATACAAATGATGGGAAGAAGAGCATTCCAGGTAGTAAGAACAGAAAATGCAGAATGTCTGGGAGGAATTAGGAATATTAAGAAAAAGAAAGAAGGACAGCGTGGATGGGACCCAGTGAAGGAGGGTGAGAGGAATAGATAATCTATTTGGAGTCACCCAGGGAAGAGAACATGTAGGACTTAGTTGGCCATGGCATATATTTTGGCTTTTATTTCTAATATAAGAAACTATTGAAATGTTTTGTGTTTTGTGGGGATGATTAACATGATTTGATTGAGGTATTTTAAGCATCATTGGCTGCTGTGTGGACAATTTAGTGAGGAGAGGGAAGTTGAATTAGGAGGTGGTAAGTACAAGAATTTGGCTAAGGTTTCTAAGATAGAATCAACAGATTTTGCTGCTCTATTAGAGGTGAGACATGAGAAAAAATGAGAAGTCAGGGTGACTCCAAGATTTTTGACATAAGTAACTAGGTGACAAGTAGTACCATTTATTGAATCAAAAAATTTGCAGTGAAGTAGTTTTGAGGGAAGAGGGATTATTACTTTTTTAAAAAGTCATTTTTAACTTTGTTATTTGCTCATTAGATGTTTAGATTGAAATGTTGAGTAGGCAGAAATATATGTGTCTGGCATCCTTAATTTATGGAGAAATTAAAGGTGTTTTTGAGGCATTTATAGCTATTAAAATCACACAAGTCATGGGCAAACTACTAGCAAGCAGTTATGGTAAAACAGAAAGGACTGTTCCTCTTATTCGAATGTATATACGTTTGCCTAATCATCAAGTACAGGATTATCATAGTAAATTAGGAAGTTATAGGCAAGAAAAGGGATCATAGCACTAGCACGCAGGAAAAATTATTTGTACATTTCTTTCCAGTGGCTTAATTTTACATGATGAGCCTTTTCTGATTGATCAAATATTAACTGAAAACATGGGGTTTTATTACTGCATAAGATACAGCAATTTAATAATGAAGATATTGGTACAATGATCAACAGTTAAATGATTGAAACAGATTACAGTTCAGTATATAAATTTAATACGTGGCAAAGGAAACTTACATACCAATAAGGAATGTTTTCAACAAGTAAGGCATAGCCTTATCTCACACCACAACCCAATATTAAATGTAAAATTATAAAACCATAAATATAGAACCATCTTTGAGTATATTCTTGCCTCCTTAAGTCTTTTCTCAACATAGAATTTGCTTAAATTATGTAACATGACATTATTCTTTTGATCAAAATCCTTCAGCGGCTTCTCTTTCATTCAGAGTAAGTTCTTCAAATGGTGCACAAGATACTACACGGTCTGATCCCTGCTATCTCTGTCTGGCCTCTTTCTGGTTCTTCATCACTTAAGCTCTGTTAGCCTCATCGTTCCTCACACACTTCCATCATTTCTTCACCTCAAGGTCTTTGCACTTACTTTTCACTCTGCCTGAAATGCTTCCCCACATGTCCCCACAGCCCACTCTGTCATTTCTTCAGATCTCTCCTCAAATGTCACCTTAGTAGGACACCTTCTTTCATCATTCCATTTCAAATAGCTACTGAAAACTGCCAATTACTCCACCTGCATCCTTCCCCCAAAGTTATCTTTTCTTAACTTCCTTTATTGTTCTCCATCAAATTTATGACTACCTGATCTACTAGATACTTGTTTATAGAATGCTTCCCCTCATGAGAATGCAAGCTTCATCATGCAAATTAAAACTGCAATGAGATACCATCTTACACCAGTCAGAATGGCTGTTATTAAACAATTAAAAAAATAACAGATGCTGGCATCATTGCAGAGAAAAGAGAACTTTTATACACTGAGTGGGAGTGTAAATTAGTTCAGCCATTGTGGAAAGCAGTATGTGATTCCTCAAAGAGCTAAAAGCAGAGCTACCATTCAACCCAGCAATCCCATTACTGGGTGGTATACACCCAGAGAAATAGAAATCCATTCTATGATAAAGACACATGCATGAGAATGTTCATCGCAGCACTGTTCACAATAGCAAAGACATAGAATCGACCTAAATGCCCATTAATGACCGATTGGATAAAGAAAATGTGGTACATATACACCATGGAATACTATATAGCCATAAAAAGGAATGAGATCCTGTCTTTTAGGGAACATGGGTGGAGCTGGAAGCTATTATCCTTAGCAAAGTAATGCAGGAACAGAAAACCAAATACCGCATGTTCTCACTTACAAGTGAGAGTGAAATGATGAAAATTCATGAACCAAAGAAGGGAACAGCAGACACTGGGATCTACTTGAGGGTGGTAGGTGGGAGGAGGGAGAGGAGCAGAAATAATAAGTATTGGGTATTGGGCTCAATACCTGGATGATGAAATAATCTGTACAACAAACTCCTGTGACACATTTACCTCTGTGACAAACCTTTACATGTACCCCCAAATCTAAAATAATTTTTTAAAAGAGTAATACTTGGGATGAGAGTGGTTTCTGAGGGTAGTTGCTACAAGCAACTTGTAGCAAAGATTTAAAAAGTGCATCCACTTCTCCAGGAAAATAAAGTATGTCCAGTGGTAGATTTTTGACCTCTGTCTTTGTTGATCTAAATTCTTGAGGGCTTACAGAAATTTCATAAAGCCTACTGCCTACACCCAGCCCTGAAAGCACTTATTAGCCTGTGTTCAAGTGCCTTAAGTGTCATCCTCCTTCACAAGGGGCACATGTTATGACTGTGGGTTGCATTCCATTTTCCAAAGATAAGATTCAAGCAGAATGACAAAGAAGGATAAGTTAAGAAGCACTTCAAAATCTGAAAGCTGTGGTTACATTAAGTGAGAGAACAATGAGGCTTGATCAGTAAAGACAGAGCGAGGTGGGGGTGGGGGGGTACTCTAAATAGCCTCTGCCTCTTGCAATGAGACGATTGCATTTTCATCATAATTATTAAATCTTGGCAAGAGGCTTAGCAGCCTGTTACCCACCTCCCTGATGTCAGGCTGCTCTCCCACTCTACAATTTTGAAACCTGGTTGGCAATTGCACCCTGAAGAGCAGTTCTAACAATGCTGCAGCAAACTTTCCCCTACTTGAAATCTTCAATTATATATGTATAGACTAATGGCAATCCACATCCTACCATTTTCTCCCTCTGTCTTTTTTTCTTATCGCCATATCATTAACTTCAACAAAATTAAGTTAGGGACATTTAGTCCTCAGAGAAGCCAGGGGAATAATAACAGATGGATTAGAGTAAAGGGGATAAGGCAGAGAGAGGACAGATTGACTTCCTTTCAGAAAAGTTTGAGCTACATAAAGACACACACATGCACACGCATGCATACATGCACACACACACACACACACACAACATTAAACTGTGCAGAGAAAATTTCAGCCCATGGTGAGCTGAGCTTCTGTTTTGTACAGAGCGAAGCACTGAAAAAAAATAGAAGAGAGTAAAATACTATTATTTTCCTCCTAACATTTGAAGGACTTTGCAGAAACATGGCATCTGGGCTTTGTTGGTGCCCAGTAAAAGTCAGGCACCCTTCAAAGGGTTTATTTGGCTTTATTCATTATGTTGTTAGAATTAGCCTTAAAAATCAGGTCTGATTGCACTGAATTAGGGAAAGTGACTTGATTAGTAGGTATTTAATATGTGTTTACTGAACTGAATTACAATTTAGTGTGCCTATGTTTCAAAAGCAAAACAGATAAATAAGAGAGGATGTCATTTGGAAGTAGTTCTCTGAAATAAAGATCTTCTAAGATTTCACAAATCTGTATTTTTAGATGGGTATCAAGAGACCAGAGTTTTATAGTATGGGTATAGCTTTCCAGAGCTTATAAAGCAACTTTCTTTTACTTAACGTGTATAAATTTTACAACATTCCTATGAGAAAAGGTTTTTTGTCCAAGTAAGGTAGATATTACTGCTCTTCTTTTAGCTTATGGAAGATCTCCTTACAGTTGGGTCAAGCCAGGAGATGAGTTCTGGCCAATAGCCTGCTAAAAGAAGAGGCATGGGGGCCGGGCGCGGTGGCTCATGTCTGTAATCCCAGCAATTTGGGAGGCCGAGGTGGGTGGATCACCCGAGGTCAGGAGTTTGAGACCAGCCTGGCCAACATGGTGAAACCCTGTCTCTACTAAAACTACAAAAATTAGCTGGGTGTGGCAGCGGGTGCCTGTAATCCCAACTTCTCAGGAGGCTGAGGCAGGAGAATCTCTTGAACTCGAGAGACAGAAATTGCATTGAGACGAGATCACACCACTACACTCCAGCCTGGGCGACACAGTGAGACCCTGTCTCAAAAAAGTCATGGGTTATTTTTTGGCAATAAGACCATGGGCAATTTTCTAGACTCTCTTCTCATTCATCAACCAGGGAATCTATGTATTCCACCTGATGGAGATTTATCATGAAGTATTTATTAGCCTGGACTTTTAAGCTGCCAAACAGAGGAAAGTTGCCTTCAAATGTCATCCAGACCCACATGGATTTTTGGGCATAGAAATAAATGTTTGTCATGTTAAGCTACTTAGATCTTGGCTTGCTGCAGAGCACTCTAAGACCTACTTTTAGTAATATACTTCATTTTAGAAATGAAAAGCTTATTTTTCTAAGCCTCAGGTAAATTGCTGCAGATCACATTGCAGGTAAGAGGTAAACTGGTATATGAACCCAGATCTTGCTGAAAATATATCAATACAAAAAGAATCACCCGACCCGCTGTAGGGTGGGAGAGAAAAATCACATTTGATGTTTTTTGGTTACAGAGGTTGGCAGTGGGATCTACTTTGGGCAGTGGGAACAAACAATCACTTGTAAATAGAGGTGGCATTCCTGTGCTGCAGCACCGTCTAGCCTCTACTAGAGAAGCAGGGGAAATAGTTACCTGTGTGCCTTTTTGCTTTGCCTGGAATGTTCTTCCCCCTGTGCATTATGAAGTAAATTCTGTTTTCATTGTCAAAGAACACAATTTCAACAAATCAAATTTCAAAGATCTAATTGGCTTTTATTAGCATTTCATGAATCAGGCCACATCCCATCTGCAAAATATAAAGATGCTTCAATGAGCTGAGCAGAGAGGTGGGCTTTATAAGCAAAAACAGTTTAAAGAAAGCGAAATCACAGAACAAAACGCAGATCAATCATTTCAGTTACAGCCTGTTTTTTTGCTGGTGAGGTTTGAGGGCTCAGTAGTTACTTTTAGTTTCACACAGCCAAAGCTTTTCTAGTCTAAACTCATGATCTCTTTTCTATAATACATAACAATACCATAACCTCAATAACAATAAATGGAGTAACCTAAACATTTTAGGAAGCTTCTGATTTGCTTCCAGTCAGTTCCTTGTGCATGAAATCCAATCCAAGCTTATTGCTTACTTTCTAGACAGAGTTCTCAATCTGGTTTTTTTTTTTTTTTTTTTTTTTTTTTGCTTTTCTGCCTCATGCCTCTCTTTTTTAATATCAGTTTACCTTGAGACCCTTGAAAAATATATAGGAATGTACAGTTTTCTATTATATCATTTTATTTATTGATTAATTTTAAGAGATAGGTCTTGCTCACCCAGGCTGGAGTGCAGTCGCGCAGACATGGCTCACCTCAGCCTTGACCTCCTGGGCCAGAGCAATTCTCCTGCCTCAGCCCCCCAAATAGCTGAAACTACAGGTGCACGCCACCACGCCGGGCTAATTCTTACATTTTTTGTAGAGATGGGGTTTTGCCATGTTGCCCAGGTTGGTCTTAACTCCTGACCTCAGGTGACCCACCTACCTAGGCCTTGTTTATATTATTTCTTAATTTCATCTCTGCTGCAAGATCAGTCACATTGTTTGACTGATTCGTTTTCTGAAGCCTTTGTTACTGAGTTCCTTTTTTAATTATTAGGTTGGTGCAAATGAAATTGCAGTTGTTGCCATTTAAATGTAATGGCAAATTACAATTAAAAGTGTAGGACTTTCTCCTTAGTTCAGCTAAAAGCCAGGTTTTTGTCACGTGGCCATGAAAGATGAGGCTTTCAGACACTGAAGGGTGAGAAGGCAGGGTTTATTTGGTGAAAAGGAAAAAAGGGAAAGAGGGACTCTCAGCAAAGTGAGAGTCCTGCTAGTGGGCTTCCTGCCTCACAGATTGAAACCCCCGTTTTCAACCCAGAACATGAGAGACCAGGCTCTCTCCCCCTGCAAATGACGTGAACTTCCTGAGGCTCCACCCCAGTACGTACTCTTCCCAGTGAACAGGCTGGCCAGAGGTTCTCCAAGGACCTCTTTACACTCAGCTGTCTCAAAAGTAATACATCTTCTCCATGTTTGGGGTCTACAGGCAGTAGGCTTTTCCTACTTTCGAGGCTCCAAACACCTGACATCTATTTCTTTTCATTCTGATTGAAAATTAGCCAATTGTGTCCTGAGGTTATCTCTTTCTTATGATAACTTTCCAATGACAAAAAATTATAACCATTTCTTTTTGATCCTTTCAACCATCTTTTATAGGATCACTGTCTCAGCAGGCATGTCCTGTTACTTCCATGTTTTATCAAATGGTTGGCTAAAATTTTGGCTTCTAAATGACATGTTCACTTGTTCTGCCTCCAGTATCAGTCTCTTTGACACCCTCTCCCAAATTGCCAAGTCAGTGCCACATATTTTAGGTTTTTCATCCAATCATACTCCAATTCTGACAACAATTTCTCCGTTTGTTAAGTAAATCTAGTATTTATAGTAGACAAACCTGTAATCTCAATAATTTAATGGATGTTTATTTCTCTTTCTCTTTTTTTCATAACTTCCAAGTGATAGTGGCATGGGGGACTCTAGTCCCCAGATTTTCAGGATATCAAGATGAAAGAGTTTTTGCCATCTTGCTCATAACATTGCCATGTTCATGTATATCCAGAGGGCAGACAGAGGAGTCGTGAAGAAGGATTTATTGGAGAATTTTACAAGCCAGGCTTAAAAGTGGCATGCCTCATTTCTGACCACTTTTGCCTGGGGCTAAGATTGTTCAGAGTGGGTGAAGCAGAAGAACAGGTTTATGAGGGCAAGGGTTACAGTGACAGCCTGGCTACAGCAATGGGGATGTGCCTTGGTGGCAAAGAGACTGAAGTCAGGAGGGTGAGATGGATAGGGAAATGGCAGGGTTAAGGGACCTTTGGTCCTGATGAGATCTAAGAGCAGCAGTATAAATAATAAAGTGATATAAATGGAAATATAGGAAGTTATGACCAGAGAGTAAGATGTTGGAGTTTATGATTTCACAGGTGTTATAGACCAGATGACAGCAAAATTCAAGTTTTGGTTAGAGAAGTGGGTTGCTGAAGCCTGGCTCAGATGTCTCTGTTCTGATGTTTCAGTTCTTATGATTCCAGCTCTGTAGCAGTATTATGGTGCAGAGGTTACGCCACTGAGTTCTAAAGTCAGAAGACCTCAGTGTGAATCTCAGCCCCATCACTTGCTAGCTGTTTGATCCTTGGCTTACTAATCTCTCTCATTCTCATTACTCATCTGTCAAATGACAATAAGAATGTTTTCTCCTTCGTAGGGCTGTTTTGATAATCAGAGATAACATGTACAAAAGGCTGAAAACACTCTAGCCCATAGTAAAACGCATTTTATTTATAACGTGTATCTGTCTCTGTCATTCCTGACTAGTTGTTCTGTTCTCAACATTTCCTGCCTTCACCTCTACCCCTTTCCTGCCTGAACCTATGAGCAAAACAGTATGCACACAGTGCTTTCCGAATGATATGTGATAACTTCCATGCTCCCTCCAAATTCATCACACCACCTTTAGATGGGAATTTCTTTCATGCCACATTAAGTATCCAATTTCAGACTTAGTCTAAAGGGGTTCTATTTCACTAAATTTCTCTTGAGAATAAATACCCCCAGAAAGATTTTTTTAATAGAAAGTTTTGTCTCCTTTGATGATGATCCACCTTAGATGGTCCGTCTGCATTGCCATCACAGCTGGATAGGGCCCCCATTTCTAATGGCGTCCTCATGCCTCCCTTCTCACCTGGCCAGATACCTCCAATAGATTCTATAGCCTTACTACTCAAAATGTGATCCAGGCCGGGCGCAGTGGCTCACTCCTGTAATCCCAACACTTTAGGAGGCCGAGGCTGGTGGATCACTTGAGTTCAGCAGTTCGAGACCAGCCTGGCCAACATGGTGAAACTCCGTCTCTACTAAAAGTACAAAATTATCTAGGCATGGTGGCATGTACCTGTAATCCCAGCCACTTGGGAGGCTGAGGCAGGAGAATCGCTTGAACCCAGGAGGCAGACGTTGCGGTGAGCCAAGGGCACGCCACTGCACTCCGGCCTGGGTGACAGAGCAAGACTCCGTCTCAAAAAAATAAAAAATAAAAAGTTGTGGTCCACAAACCAGCAGATCAGCATCTTCTGGAATGTCTGAAATGAAAAATTGCAAGCCCTATCCAGATCTATTCCGTCTGAATCTGCATTTTAACAAGATACGGGTAGATTCTAATGAATGACAGAGTTTGCAAAGCACTGGTTGACAGCAGAAAGACTAACACTTCCATTTCTTTCTCTGAAGGAAGGGCTGCATCTTAAAATAAGGTGTCCTTACAGATATTAGGCAGAGCCCACCTAAGACTCAACCATCCTATCTAGAGATGTACAATTTAAGGTCTATGTTTATCTAATGCTCTGAATTGAGATTCAGAAATGAAGAATGATAGAATATGTGGTAGGTGATTTCACAAAAGAATTTCTGGCTCCACACAACAAGATTTAGAGAGTGGTTTTAAAACCTTTTTCTTTGTAGGTTGCCTAAGGAAATTTGCTAATTTCCCTGATGTCAGCTTCCTACTACCCTAGAAGAGGAAAAATATACAAAAAATACAGAAAGAAAATGCCATAGGATTTGTTTGTGTGTGTACATGTAAATTTCAAAGGTCTGTTCCATCTGAGAGGTCTCGTAAAATAAATCAGTGAGACTGGGAAAGCAGTAGTCCCTTATATGTAAATATAATGGGGCTAAGAAAGAATTGGTCAGAAAGAAACAGGTAGTTCTCCCATGTGTTAAATCAAATTTAGCCTAAAGCTGCCTCCTTACATATTTTAAGTTCAGCCTAAAGGTTTCTCTGCACATCGTGAACTATAACAAGTGGAGGTATAAATAGACCGTAGCTTACACTGTTGCCAATCAAATGTAGCCAACTGTTCAAACTGTGTTCAAATAAGGCAAACGCCGAGCTGAAACCATTCCAGCTGCTTCTGTACCTCACTTCCATGTTCTATATGTCACTTTCCTTTTTCTGTCCTAAATCTTCTTCCACCACATAGGTTCACTGGCATCTCTGAGCCTGCTCTGGCTGAAGAGGCTGCCCAACTTGCGAATTGTTCATTGCTCCATTAAACTCCTTTAAATTTAGTTTGGCTGAAGTTTTACTTCTATCACGTGGAACTTGTCTTGAAACTATGTTAGTATAGCAAGCACAGCATTTGTTATGAGAGCATATGCTTATTTGGTGTGGGAGGTAGTGGCGATTGACAAAGACTATGGTGAAGGCTGAAGCCCACTCTGAAATTACCAAGTTTGAAAAGCAAATTCCCTACTTAAGTGGGGTCTTATTATCAAACACCTATTACTCTACAGAGATGAAGTGTGATTTCAGATTGGAAGAGTCTAAGCTCCCCCCTACCCCCGCCAAAAAAAATCACAGTTTAATGGTATTTCCCATTGCCATCTATAAACAATCTGGAATGTTAGACAAGAAACAGAAACCATAAGTAGCTTATATGACTTCTTAATCTTTTTGACTGCTCCAAGTTTGTCTGAATTTCCCTTTATCTGTCTACCTTGGTGATTGGAAAAACAAACTACCATTTAAATCTCTGGTAAATGCCACTTTAAGCAGATGACCAAGGTTACTGTCACCATCAGTAACACACATTGACATCACGCACCATCTGATAGGACGCAATGAGAAGGGCACAACATTGCTTTTGTAGAATTCCCATCAAAAATGTATCTTCTTTCTATTTAAGGTTATTATGAAACAACACTGAGCAAACCCAAATGAGAAACATTATACAAAATACTGGTGCTATTGGAAAGTATGAAGCTTATGAAAGACAGGGACTTACTGAGGAAATAGCCGATTGAAGGAGACAGCTAAAAGCAATGGGATATTAGACTGGCTCCTATAATACAAAAAGCACAATAGCGGGGAATGTGGTGAAATTTTACCATCTATAGTGTTCTTACTAATATTTAAGATATCTACTAATATCTTACTAATGTTGATTTCCTGGTTTTAATCATTGCACTATGGTTATGTTAACACTGGGGAAGGCTGAGTGGAGAATACAGGAGCACTTTCTGTACTTTTTAAAAAAACTTTTCTGTAAGTCTAAAATTATTTCAAAATCAGAAGTATTTTAAACAAAAGCTTTAAAATCTTTTATGTTTGCTTTTGGAGGAAGCTACGGAAAATGAGTCCCAATCTACTGTGTCCAGTCGTGGGTTGAAAGCCTTGAAAAAGATAAAACTAGATTGAGATCCTGGGACCTGTGGCAAGGACAGAAAGAAGGCCCAAGCACATATATATGAGATGAATGATGAATGGATGGATGGATAAATAATAGGCAATAGATAGGAGATAGCTAGATAGATGATAGGAGAGAGAGAGAGAGAAAGAAGATAGATCGTAGATAGATGGGAACATGTCTTGTGTCAACATAAGAACGTATTTTTGAATATTTGGCACCATTCAGTAATAGTCTGGATGAAATGGTCTCACTTGAGAGGTAGCGAGTTCTCAGTCACCAAAGGCACACAATCATCTAGTGATGGCCTGCTGTCAAGAATTCTATAGATCAGCTTCCTTTACTGGGTGGAGAGTGAGCTACGTTGAGCTTTTAGAATTTTCCAGCTCTCAAAGTCCTAAATAATTCTAATCATAACCTGAAGAGTGAAATGATTCAAAATTTCGGGGGGGAAATGCCCTGAAGGGAACTGTCAAAGATATCAGCAAGACCATGTCTTGTGGGATGAGAGATTATTCAAATCATGCATCTGCCCTGCCCTACAGGAAGTTGGTTTAACTGGCCTGAGCTAGGGTCCAGACGTGGGTGATTTTAAGTCTTCCCAGGTAATTCTGGAATGCAGGCAGGGTTAAGATCTGTGATGCAGATGAAGTATTTAGCAACATTGTATAATATCCTCATCTGGCTCCTTGGAATTTCCAGCAATTCTCAAAATTCTGAGCTTTACATCAGACTTCCTGACAAAGAGGATGACATAAATTCTTGTGAAGAATGCTAACACCAAGCCACTGAAGAGTTATGGACCCATCACAGACTTTTCCACTGTCTACACTTGCCAGACAGCAAACATCACACCTCAAATTAATGCAAAATATGTGAGTGGGGACATTCACTAAATATAAAAGTTTTCTCCAATTTCCGCATTGCATGATTAATTGGGAGCAGGTGGGAAGCTATTCCAGATACTGCCTGATGTTTACTATACATCTGTCATATTTCACAAGCAGCTGGTGCCTAGAAGGGGAGTCACCTTTGTCTGCGGGGAGTGTGGAAGGATACTACAGGAGGTAATAAAGAATAAAAAACACAGACATATTTTATCCTAACTTTCAGCAGCTACTGGAATGCAGAAAACGCTTTCCCCTATTTGAGAGATTAGAATAATATAAAAATAAAAATAACAGCTAACATTTATTGAGCACATACTCCATGCCTAACAGCATTCTAAATAAGTACATTATATTGATTGAACCATTTAATCATCCAAACAATCCTATAAAGTAAGTGATGTTCCCCTCCAAACACACACACACAGTTATACAGATGAGGGAACTGAGGCATAGAAAGGCAGAATAAATTTCACCAGGTTATAGAACTAACATGTGGCCACGCTGAGATCAGAGCTCAGGATATCATAGCTCAGAACCCAAGCATGCTTTTACTACTGGCCTCAGCCTGCCCCACCTGTGTAGGCATTTAATTTGGTGTCATCAGAAGATAGTGAAACACATTTGATGCTGTCTAGTCCAGCTCTCCGTATTGAAGATACCCACAACATCTGACTGACAGATCTGTCAAACCGATGTTTGTGAGGACCTAGCCACCAATGCAGCAAAGCAGATTGGGTAACCTGTAGCTTGTCTTTTTCTGTAATCTGAATATTGATGCTTTAGTTAGGGACTAGATTATTCATCATCCATGTCGCTGCTTTAACTTCATGCGGGTAGCTCATTTCTCATATGTAAATGAATTAAATTTAGTTAACAAAGGCAAAACAAAAGAAGACTTATAATTGGGACAGACCATTCAATCACCTTTGTGATTTGATTTTTTTTTTTTTGAGATGGAGTCTTGCTCTGTTGCCCAGGCTGGAGTGCGGTGGCACAATCTTGGCTTACTGCAACCTCTGCCTCCCGGGTTCAAGCAATTCTCCTGCCTCAGCCTCCCGAGTAGCTGGAACTATAGGTGCCTGCCACCATGCCCGGTTAATTTTTGTATTTTTAGTAGAGATGGGGTTTCAGTATGTTGCTGGTCTCAAACTCCTGACCTCCTGATCCACCCACCTCAGCCTCCCAAAGTACTGAGATTACAGGTGTGAGCCACCGCGCCTGGCCTGTGATTTGATTTTTTTGTCTAATGCTGCTAAGGCTTTTTTACTTAAGTTATCACTATCCTGATTCTACATTGCTGTAAACTTAACTTTTGCTGGCTGCCAATTCCCACCTTCTGCCTTCCATTTATACCTCCTAACCCATCCTTAAAACCAAACAAAACTAGCCCTGGAAATGATATATTGTGATTAACACATTTGTTTGTATTAACATACCAGATCATCTGATGGTAGTTGAACATTTCTCCACTGAGAGCTGATCTGTGTTTATGTATAGAGAGATCTAATATTGTCCATCCTTCCCAAATTAATTTATAAAACAAATACAATTCTGATCAAAAATGTACTTTTTGTCTTGATAAAATAATTGTGATGTTCTTCTGGAAAAGCCAATATAAATGAAGATAAGTTATTTTTGATGATGAGTAAAGGAGGTTTACACTATCTGATATCCAAATATATTATAAAATTTAATAAGTGGTGTGATAATGGCATGGGAATAGAAAGACAATGGAAGATTTAGACTTTAATATCTTTGGATTTTCATTTGCAAGGGAATCTAACTCTTTGGAAATTTGAAAATTGGAGAAAGTTTACAATCCAATTTGGGCCATCTAAATGTTGTTGGTATTTTACTATTAAAGCCTTTTATTTTTCTCACTATTAGAGCATCTTTTAGGTTGCATTTAATCTCATGGCAGAATCTCTGATACTGTATGTTGGACAACGTAACCAGACATAATTTAGGATGGGAAATAGAATAAGGAGTTTTCAACTCCAGCAAGAAAGCCTTGAAATTGGTTTGATTAATGTGCTGTTTTGATCCATCTTAGAGTCTTCTGGAAGCAAATGACTGACTCCTTCCAGAAAGGATACTCAAAAGAGCAGCAACTATTGTTGGGGAAAGGAGTCTTAAGAAGGCAAAAGCAAAGCTCTCCTGATAAATTGCAATTATCCTCTGGGGAGACAGTCACATCCATGACTCTTAATGATTAAACCTAATGGACTTAGAGAAATAAACCTGAACAATGTGAGAGAGGAGTGTCTTTTTCCCATTCCTGGGATTCTTTATGGAGGGATTGTCTGTAACCACACTTGGCCCCTCACTCATACTGCCAAGGGAAGAGGGAGTAACTTAGCTGATTAGCACATCCAGAAAGAATAAAACAAGCTTGCTAGACTCAGCAAACACCTTTTTTTTTTTTTCTCTTGGATACTAAATATGGAAACCAGAGATTCGCTCTGAGTCTCCAGTCTGTAAGTCTTACTGAGAAGTCAGCCCTGGAGAGAGAAATTGCCTGGCACTGAGTAGCTACATACATTTCAGGGTTCAGTTCACAGGTTCTATTTGGCTCTCCCACTAAGCCACATTCTCTAACTCCTCTGTTAACAATAACAAATATAATAATTTGACCCATCTGCCCTACTGATTTTTATTTCTCGATGTATTCAGAATCCAAGTAGGCCAGAGGGTACTATATCCACATTGGGTCTTTTCAGATACTTCAACAGCAATATTTGGTAAACATTTTTTTTTGATCTTTCAAATTAGATACTCACTGGCAATTCTACAGATTAGAGTTTTTTTTTTTAATGCTAGCAGATGCTGTTTGTAAAAGAACTACATGATTAAATCATAATTCTAGGTAAAGCAAGATAAAATAGGCATCTGTACTGCAGGACTTCTTGAAACCTTAAAATGGAACTATGCTCTGTGAATCTTAATGAGGAAATAGATTATCCAGCATTTCTCAAATATACGTATATCTGCCGGAATGTTTTTATTTTTCAGAATCCTGAAGCGGCAGTGTACCATGGAACACATTTAGGGAAATGCTGAATAATTCCATAAATGTATTAGATCAATTGGCAGTTTGCAAAGAAAAAGCAAAATAGTTACCTATGCAGCATATAAAACTAAATTACAAATGAATTTTTAAAAGTAAAAAAATGAAAATAGAAAAGACTAGTGACTATAAAAATCTCAGAAGGGGGAATTTTTTTCAAATATTCTAGTAAAAAAGAACCATAACAGAATAATTGACTTAACTTACCTAACATTAGCATTTTATATAAATAACAACAATAACAACAAAATGCGTGATTGCAGGGGTTGGAGTAAAGCAAGTACCAAGCTGGGAACAAGATACATTTTTAAATACACGTGTCAGTGGTTTAGTATATTTCATATATGACAACCCTCACAAATGAACGCCGCCCCCAAAAAAACAAAGGTGATTGTTGCTTTTCTGGAACACAGGTAAAATAAAAATAATAATAAAAATAAAATAAAGATTTTGTGAACTGTCAAATCATATCTTTCTCTCATTTTACTCTTGGGAGAAAGATATGATTTGACAGTTCACAAAAAGAAATATAACTATAAGAGATAATATCTGATTTCACTACTAGTCAAAATTAAAAATAATGGTAGAATTTTTAACTTGACTTTTAAGGATTGTACTTATTTATTGTTTTTGCTTTAGTAAAAGAAAAAAACTATCCTATATTGTTAGTTATGGGAATATAAATTGGTAGATATAACTTCTGGAGAGGAACTTGACAATATGTTTAAATGTCTTAAAAATGTACATAATTTTTGACTCAGCAGTTTCACATCTAGAAATTTATTTGAAGGATGCTTGAAAAGATTTATATTCAAGCATGACCACTTCATCACTGCTTATAATACCAAAAATGGGAATATTTGTAATGTTCTATAACAAATATGACAAATTCATGAGCTGGAATACTATGCAGTCATTAAAAATTATGTTGTACAAGAATATTTACTGATCTGGGGGGGTCATAATGACATAGCAAGCAAAACAGCACGTTGTAAAACCAGAAACACAGTATAATCCCATTTTATTAGAAAATATGTATACTGTGGCTGGGTGCAGTGGCTCATGCCTGTAATCTCAGCACTTTGGGAGGCCAAGGCAGGCGGATCTCTTCAGCTCAGGAGTTTGAGACCAGCTGGACAATATGGCGAAACCCCATTTCTATAAAAAATACAAAAAATTAGCCAGATGTGGTGGCACATGCCTGGCTAATGTTTTGCATTTTTTGTAGAGACTTCCTGAGTAATCCCAGCTACCCAGGAAGCTGAGGTGGGAGGATCACCTGAGCCCAGGATGTTGAGGCTGCAGTGAGCCATGATGGTGCCATTGTATTCCAGCCTGGGTGACACAGTGATGCCCTCTTTCTCTCTCTCACAAAAAAGGAAATATATGTAGTTAAAAAGGGTATGCATTAAAATATAAATAGTGATTATATCTGAGTAGGTAGAATCATGTACTACTTTTTTCTTCTTTGTGTTTTACAGTATTTTTCAGTTTTTTACAATGAAAGTTTATTGCTTTTTGCAATCAAGAAAAATAAAAGATAAATTGCAGAAGGGTTATATCAGTAAAGACTCCATTCTACAAAGAACAAATTTGTGTGCATACTGTATTAAAAATCTCATAATTGGTGAAACAGTAGCCTACTAAGGTTTTAAATGGTGTGGTTCATGGCCTTGCTGCATTGTGTAGAGCCCAAAACAATATATACCTTTAAATCATCATAATTTGTAGTGCAAATTCTTTTAACAATCACCTTTAGATTTGCATGATCTGAATGAGTGGCCTTTTGGGTGATATACGGACTGTGACAGTTACCCAACTTCAGGTTACAAGCATGTGAGACCATAAGTCAAACCATTTCTCATGTAAACGGGTCTCGCAAATTCAGACTTCTCAAGTAATCCATGAAGTTCAAATTTAACAGCCGATTCAGCTAGAACGACCAGCAGCAACCCTCCCCACCCCCACCGCAAAGCTGCATCTAAACTATACACATTATCCGAACACCTTTACAACCATCGGGTCTGTTTACTCGGAACCTAGGGATAAACAGTTAGTGGAAAGGAAAAGAAAATTGTCCCACTCGGATAGCTCACATAATATGACAAAGAGGGCAAGACCCTTGATTCTGCAGATAGCCTGAAAAAGATTGTCTCAGATCCAAAATGGAAACACTCTGTTTATCTGGTTCAGATTCCTATTCTCCTATTATGCTCGGTAAGGCCATGTCATTTAAAGCTATTTCTTTCTACCACTGTGTCTTTTTAAGCACATCTGCAGAATTAAATTCCACGCACTGACAGGGATGCTTTCAAAAGCTCAGAATCAATTCTTCAATCATTCCACTTTCTTAGCTGTGATTAAAAACATGTGTCCCCTAATTAAGCTAATGAGAAACTGTTAATTGGCACAAAGCCCCCTTCTGTGCACACTTGTTAATGTCACCCTCACTTTGACAGGAGAAAGGATCAAAATCAAGGGCAGAGAGTTCTTAAGTGACTTCAGTATTGGTCTTAAGAACAGGAGCTTTATTTGGGATGCTAAGGCTGTCGGTTGTAGGACTTGCATGGAGAAATAAGGAATGTCATTTTGCTGCTAATTTTATAAGGAAGCAGAAGGAAGAGATGCAAATAGGACAACAGTTGATATGTTGCTTTCTTTTTTTCTTCCTCACAGAAATGATGGTATTCAATTCTCTTATTTTGCTTTCCATGCAAGAATGAATCTACATGATAAGCCACCACAGTGTAGGAAAGCATCCCTCTGTAGACCCATTTACTTTCCTCTTGGTCTCTAATGAGCAATATCATCATTTCATCTTCCCCTGCACCCAAGACTCCTTGTGGATAGGAGAGGTATGCTCTGCCAGAGGAAGCACATGCTTTGATAAGATTATTTTTGATATTTTTCGACAATTTCCATTTTGGAAAAACTAGAATTCTTTACTTGCCAATCTGTCCCTAGCTTTTCTTACGTAACTTTGCATACCAGCAATGATTCATTCCTCAAGTCTTAGAACCTTCTGAAGATAAAAAAGTGTCCTGCAAGTGGGAGGCTGGAGCAGAACTTATGGAGGACTGTCAAGAGAGCCGTTATCAAGACTGCAGGCCACAAATGAGGACTCAGAGACCATCAACTTATCTTCATTCAGAGCAGCTCATTCCAAGAAATGGAGCTCTCTGCTTTAAGTAGCCCTGGGTTGATCCTTGGGGCAACAGCCAAGCCTGGAGGCCAGGGTAACTCAAGTTATCATGAAAGTTCTGAAAACCATAGGTGAGCAAGATATGGTGTTAGCATCTGAAAGTCCAACTACTTTATGACCCATCGGTGAGGTCTAGGGGTGAGGAGGTTCTGCTCCTCTAGAGTCCTCTTTTTCAGTCGCCTAACTGAACCAAGTGCTTTGCAGACCTGCCAATCATCTGAGAGAGGAAAGAACACTTTGCAGTTTGAAGGGTGTGAGCCACTGCTGGGACCTCTGAGAATGCCTGGCAGCAAGCTGTCACCCTGATGGGTGTATGGGGCTGGCAGCTCCTCAGGCAGCTATTTTTATGAGTGATTTGATGAGAAAGGAGGAGGCCTGTAAGAAGAAAGCTATTTTAGAACCAGGGTTTAGAGTTAAGGAACATGGGCAATCTAGCAGTGGTAGGTAGTGTCTTTCTTCCACCCATGGACTATGATTGAGTTCAGAGAGACGATTTAATATGGGCTCTGAGAATCATGGGGAGGACAAGGAGCACTCAGCATCTTCAGCTAAGAAAGAATGGCAGTAAATGGGAGGCAGATTCCCGAGTCCTGCCGATCTCAACCTCACTCCAGGGAGACAGTCTCTGGCACACATGCTGGGGTTCCGCCATGGGCACCTGCAGCTCACAGAGAGGCCGCCTTCCTAGTTGACTTACGCACTGAGGACCTTGACAAGGGTCACTGGTGCAGGAAAAGAGGAGCACTGAGGCTACTGTGTGGTAGCTGGAGCTGTTAGGAAGCCTGTGTCTGCCCAGTAAGCCTGGATGGGATCTCAAGAAAGCAGATGCCTCATCCGTGCCTTCAAGCTGGGAGTCCTGGGGAGATTTGAGTCACATCCTCCTGTTAGGTGTGGTGGTGAGTGGGGAGAGTTACAGGAAGTCTTGGTGTGGGGCAAGAAAGAAGGAGGGGGCAGGAACTAGAGAGATCATCTTGGGATTATAGACTAAGAGTCTGAAAGGCCTTTACGATCCCATCAAATTGTGCTACATGCACCTAAGGTCGTATTAGTTCAACCTACCCATATTTTTCCTTTCTTGTATCTTACCTGGGGAACAATAAGCACAAAATTTAATCAGAAGAAGCCTTCATTAGCTTCTATCTGGTTCGTAAAAAGGAAAGATAAGAATATGCCAATATGGGCTCAGTATCACCTAAGAGTCCACAGGGAGGGGAAAAGAAAGCAGGTTGAGTTTTCAGGAGTCAACAGGCTGTACTTGTCACACTCTCTTCCCACCTCCTGTCCCCAGGAATCTGCTATTTAACAGAAGAGTTCCATCTTATGGTCAGAAGGTATGGATGAATCAGCCGGGTGCTGTGGCTCATGCCTGTAATCCCAGCACTTTGGGAGGCAGAGGAGGGTGGGTCGCCCGAGGTCAGGAGTTCGAGACCAGCCTGGCCAACATGGCAAAATCCCGTCTCTACTAAAAATACAAAAAATCAGCCAGGTGCGGTGGCAGGTGCCTGTAATCCCAGCTACTCAGGAGGCTAAGACAGGAGAATTGGGAGGGCAGAAGTGGCAGTGAGCCAAGATCACACCACTGCACCCCAGCCTAGGCGACAGAGTGAGACTCTGTCTCAGAAGAAAGAAGGTAGGGATGAATGTTTTATTATCTAGTTTTGTAAATCAGTGAATGTGTTTATTTGAGTTAAACACCAAACCATGACAGTGGGATTAGGACCAGCTAAGTCATGTCTTAATATTTTAAGACTGATCTGAGGTTATCCCTCCCCCCCAGCTTTTTTTTTTACCCTATTGTTTCCTGCAGGGACAGGGACAAGATGAGATGATGTTTATGCAAGTATTTTGTAAACTCTAAAGTACTCAGTGAATAGGCTGAAATCTGCTGAGAGTAGCAGAATAGTCCATTTTTAAAGTAAGAAGGATAAGAAATGATTTGCATATTTAAAAATTCTGTTAGCTCCAGTCTCCAAATGCATTCATTCTAACTCATAACTCATATCCACTACAAACAGGGCTGGGGCCCATGGCTTTGGTGTCCATGAGTATGTCTGGCCTGGCAGGAGGCAGAGCTAAGAATAAGAAACTAGTTGATTATGCTCCAAATATAACAAATTTGTCTATTTACCTTTAAAAAATAAAAAAGGATATTGAGATAGATTCTGGCTGAGTTAGATTTACAGATACTTACTTTTGCCTATTTTTTAAAGCAATGAAAATCCTGTCTCTCCCATTGAATCTGTCCTGAACTTAACCAAGAGTTGTCTATTCCTGTCTGAAGACTCTTAGTTCCTTTAACAGGTCCTGAACCCTAGCTCTCCAAAAGAGAGGGATGCAGAGGCCTCTAAAGCCCAGGGTCTAGGTTTCTGCCTTCTCTAACCCTTCAAAACCTGCTTGCTGCTTCTGGCTATGGGATTTCTCTCTCTCTCTCTCTCTCTTTTTTTTTTTTTTTTTTTTTTTTTTTTTTTTTTTTTTTTTTTTTTTTTTTTAGTGTATTTATAAGTGCAGACAATGGGGGGGTATGGATGTCGGTTAAAAGGCGACAACGAAACAACCACAACCAAAA
>CAUYLG010001925.1:0-59940 GCA_963573385.1 Cacajao melanocephalus | reverse complement strand
GGTTTATCTTTTGAAAGGTTATGCTTCCTCTTGGAATTATGTGATTCAAAAGTCTACCTCTTGCCTAATGAAGGACTGGTATGCAGGCCTTCTTGTCCAAGTGCCTGAAATAAACTTTTTTTTTTTTTTTTTTTTTTTTTTTAGGCAGATTGTACCTCTGCCACCCAGGCTGGAGTGCAGTGGCATTATATCAGCTCACTGCAACCTCTGCCTTCCAGGTTCAAGCAATTCTCCTGCCTCAGCCTCCTGAGTAGCTGGGACTATAGGCGCCTGCCACCATGCCTGGCTAATTTTTGTATTTTTAGTAGAGACAGGGTTTCACCATGTTGGCCAGGCTGGTCTCGAATTCCTGACCTTGTGATCCACCCACCTCAGCCTCCCAAAGTGCTAGGATTACAGGCGTGAGCCACCGCACTTGGCCCTGAAGTCAACTTCTATAACACTGTCAGGAGCAGAACAACCTATAAGACCACTGGATTGTCTGCTAGCTGTTAGTGCTCACAATAAGTAGGAGAAATGTTAGTACTAATTTCATATCCAAATTTGCTTAGCTGTGCTTAAAAAGATTCTGATCAATGAAAAGGTATACTTTTCCCTAACTCTAGGGCTCCAAGTGCATGAGAGTTACAGATAATGTTGTTCTAGATGCATGCAGTATAAAATACAAATAATCTGTTTAAGTCTATGGTTGTGTTTGGATTGCTTCAGTGACTAGGATGATTTTAAAAACAAAGCACTGTATCTTTTTCAATCTGATCTCCCTAAATCATGCAATAGACTTGTTTCCTTTCTTTGTGTTTCTCATTTGTCCAGCTGATTGAATTGTATGGCCATTTAGCTCAGTTAGATAGAGGAACATGGTGCTAAGGAGATGAGGTTTTATCCCTAAGTGAGTTGATTGGTGTGCAGAATTCAATTCTGTTCCATGTCTAGTTGACTGCTTCTCTACCCCTGGCTAGCTATTCTGAGGGGATGCATGCTTCTCAAAAGAGGGTCTGAGTAGGAAAGGGTGGGTGCCTCACTAGAATAAAGCCGTACTGTTAAACACCCTGCAAAGCTCCTTATACAGAGTTGATGGGCCACAAGTACCTCTATACAAAGAGGAACACAAAGTAGTCGGGTATGAAATGGTCTCTCCAACAATAAACCATCCTACTTTCAGGAGACTATGACTTAGTTTGGAGATTGAACTGCATCAGGAATAGAAATGAAAGCTAGCGTGGCAAGAACAACTGTCATATTCACAGGACAAGGTTTGGGGCTCTCCATCTTCTGCTTCAGGCTTGATCTGGGTCACCACATTCTGCCTCCTATTTCCAACCCACCTCAGTGTGTCCCACCTCCAGGTAAGTTGTCATTATGTGTTGAGGAAAATCATCTCCATAACAGGAATGATATTTGCCACTTTTTACTTATTCTAGATAGAAATGTTATTTCTCACCACAGAGGAAGACTTTTTTCCCTCTTATCAAAATCTGTCAGTCTATCCACACAACCTGGAGAACAAATGTGTTTTTTATCCCTCTGTGAACAAACACGGCTCAGCACCTGCACAGCACTCAAGGGTGGCCAGACCTCATCCTGACTCTGAGCCGGCTGCTGCTTTTGGATAGAGAAAGTAAAAATGATTGATTCAACATCTTAATTAAGATAAATAAACAAAGAGGAACATCAAATAATGGCCCTGACAGTTTGAAACAAACTGAAAGTACAGCTTTGCATTTCATAAAATAAAAAGTGTTTGATGTGAGGATGGCAGTTTAATAATTTGTAAATATCACTGGCTTAGTATTATAGCTAATCCAAATATTTTTATTTCTCATCATAAGTTACCCTCTGCTGATAGCTTGTCCTCTTCAACTTACAGCTTTCACCCGAGCCTTCAACAGAGGCAGAGAGGAGAGGAAGAGAAAGGATCACAGGTTCTCTGTGGAATGTGAATTACAGTGTCAACTTCCTTTATACTTTCTGATTCTGAATATTCACTAGAAAATACCACTGACCAGCCCAAAGGATGTTTTGCCTTTTTCTTCATCTCCTCCAAAACGTATCAAACTTTAATTATAGCTTTCCCTTAGTTTCTGATTGTTTCTTCTTCTTTAATTTTTTGTAGAGATGAGATTTTGCCATGTTGCCCAGGCTGGTCTCAAACTCTTGGGTTCAAGTGATCTACCCACCTTGGCCTCCCAAAGTGCTGGAATTACAGGCGTAGGCCCCTGCGCTGGGCCTGGTTGTTTCTTAATTAAGAGAAGCTGAGCTTTCTCCAGTTTCTTTATTCTTTTTCTAAAATTAGAGGCTGGGTGCAGTGGCTCACACCTGTAATCCCAGCATTTTGGGGCTGAGGTGGGCAGATCACCTGAGGTCAGGAGTTCGAGACCAGCCTGGCCAATATGGTGAAACCCTGTCTCTACTAAAAATACAAAAACTAACAAGGTGTGGTGGTGCATGCCTGTAGTCCCAGCTACTTGGGAGGCTGAGGAAGGAGAATTGCTTAAACCTGAGAGGCGGAGGTTGTAGTGAGCTGAGATTGTGCCACTGCACTTGCGCCACTGCGCTTCAGCCTGAGTGACAGAGGGAGGCTCCATTTCAAAAAATAAATAAAATAGTGGCTGGGTGCAGTGGCTCAAACCTGTAATCTCAGCACTTGGGGAGGCTGAGGTGGATCACCTGAGGTCAGGAGTGTCAGACTAGCCTGGCCAACATGGAGAAACCTCATCTCTATTAAAAATGCAAAAATTAGTTGGGCATGGTGGCAGGTGCCTGTAATCCCAGCTACTCGGGAGGCTGAGGCAGGAGAATCACTTGAACCCGGGCGGGGCAGAGGTTGCAGTGAGCCAAGATTGCGCCATTGCACTCCAGCCTGGGTGACAGAGTGAGACTCTGTTTCAAAATAAAATAAAATATAAAATAAAATAAAATTAGAAATGGGGTTCCATTATGTTGCCCAGGCTGGTCTTGAACTCCTGTGCTCAAGCAATCCTCCTGCCTCAGCCAAGTGCTGGGATTACAGGTGTGAGCCACTGCACCTGGCCTCTGGTTCTTAAATTGTAGAGAAAGAAAGAAACCTAACCACCATACTAACTGTAATGCTCCTACAGTACCATTTTTATATCATAATGAAATAGCTATAGATCTATATCTAAAATGTGTTTTATTGCCCTAATGCCCTCTGAAGAAGGGTAGCTGGAGGGTAGGGGTATTCTTGTTAATACCTATGTCTACGCTTCCTTGGGTGGGTATGGAGGAAGACAAGCAGAATGCTGTGATGGTAATTATAAAAAGACAAAAGTGGAAACCTCTATGTTTGCCATAGCCTTGTGATTTGGCTCTTGTGAAAAATATTCAGAGAAATAGTAGGTAATTTTAACAATTGATTTGGAATTTCCAAGGATGCAATCCAGAACATATATCTGCAAAAGTAGAACCAAAGGAACACCATTGGGCAGACGAGGCTTTGGGCTTTTTAAAAAGGTATATAAAAAGGGAAGGATGAGGATGCAGACCTGTCAGATCAGCTTGCTGTGGAATATGACTCTGGACTCATGATAGGACCATTTTCTCATGGCCTCCCCATTATTTTTGCTGAAGTTCTTAACAGAAGTTTTTTTTGTTTTTCTTTTACTGCTCTTGGATGATACCAAGCCCAGGCTTGGGACCATACTGTATGGACGTGACAGGCAGGGGCCCAAAGAGGAAAGCTGCAGTTCAGAGAATTCTCCACAGGGAAGCAGTATGAGATCAGGGTTTAGATAGAGGCTGCCCCAGCATCACCAGCTCTCCCTGATTTGAGACAGTTTTGCTCCTTTCCTTCCATTGTGTTAAGATAAGAACCAACAGGGCAAGCTCAGGAGAGCCGCTGAGCCTAGCCTAACTGCAATCCTCCACGTAGCCCTTTACTCCCAGGCCTGTTCCTCCTCACCTAAACAGCTGGCTGTCGGCATATTGCTTTGTTTATTCCACCTCTGACCTATGCATTATCTGAAGGATGCCATAAGGGTTCAAAATGCCCACCTTTGTGAAGTGACCTCATTTTGAGCTGCTGGGTTCACACCACTGATACAGAGGGGAAACCTGCAGAGGGAAGCTTAGCAACATATCACACACATGTTGTTCTTGGCAGTATGAATTCTGGTGGCTCTTGACATTTCTTAAAAAGGAGTCAGTTACATCTTTGGTATTCTGAAGAAAATGGTGCCAGCTATAACTTGATCTTGTTTGAGTTATATGAAGCAATACAACTTTATGGACAAAACTCTGAATAGAGAGCTTACAACTGAGATTCTATCTTGACAACATCCTATTGATACAGTGTGTGGTAACTCTAAAGCCACTATTTATCTTCCTTGCTTATGAAATTGAAATAACATATGATATATTGCTGACAAATCTTAAGAACTATGTATCCTATGTGCACTTTGCACAAGCACCCAATACTGTGAATATTTGTTATTTTTGTTTTGTTTTTTGAGATAGGGTCTCACTCTGTTGCCCAGGCTGGAATACAGTGGTACAATCTCGGCTCAATGAAACTTCTGCCTCCTGGGATCAAGGGATCCTCTCACCTCAGCCTCCAGAGTAGCTGAGACTACAGGTGTGTACCATCATGCTGGGATAATTTTTGTATTTTTTGTAGAGACAGGGTTTCACCATGTTATCTAGGCTGGTCTTGAACTCCTGAGCTCAAGCGATTCACCCACCTTGGCCTCCCAAAGTGCTGGGATTACAGGTGTGAGCCACTGCACCTGGCCTGAATATTCATTAGAAAATTTTGGTCTTTCTTTTGTCACACATTCTCTAGAATATATGTTCTTTCATTGACGGACTGGCAAATATTATAAGATTCAAAACTTTCTAAGAAATGTAAATGTTGAAAATTCTTCTAATACAGAAAGCAAAAATTCCATTTTCAGCATTTCTGTGCTGAGAGTGAAAAGGGGGAATATAAGAAAGAACTGAAGTTGGCCAGGTGTGGTGGCTCACGCCTGTAATCCCAGCACTTTGGGAGGCTGAGGCGGGCGGATCACCTGAGGTTGGGAGTCAAGACCAGCCTGGCCAACATGGAGAAACCCTGTCTCTACTAAAAATACAAAATTTGCAGGCGTGGTGGCACATACCTCTAATCCCAGCTACTTGGGAGGCTAAGGCAGGAGAATCGCTTGAACCTGGGAGGTGGAGGTTGCAGTGAGCCGAGATCATGCCATTGCACTTCAGCCTGAGTGGCAAGAGTGAAACTCCCTCTCAAAAAAAAAAAAAAACCCAACAACTAAAAAATTGAAGTCTAGATTTCTTAAAATATATCTCAAGTAAGCCTCTCTCTTATCACGTATTTTATTTTTTTATCTGAAATATTTCAGAACTTAAATGTTTTTGTCAAATTTGAAAAAGGTGTGTGGTATTGACTTCTTCACACTGAACTCATTTTTATTTTCTTTATAGTCTGTCCAAACCATTTTCAGGCCCCTTAAATCAGTTACTTTCCTTCTAGGGACAATCAATAGAAAGCAAGCAAAAAGAAAAGAGAGTGAGACCTGCCCTCTCAGTGGTTTCCTGGGTAACTTTGCCTCCCAGGTAGGATGATGCAAAGATGAACAGAAGAGGGGTTTCTGAATAGATTTATAGTAGGATTGCTTTCAAGATGGGATCAGCTGCAATGGTGCCAGATAAAAATTGCAGGAGACTGAGGTGGATGGATTACTTGAGCTTAGGAGTTTGAAACCAGCCTGGGTAACATGGTAAAACACCCATTTCTACAAAATACACAAAGATTAGCCTGGCAAGGTGGTATGCATCTGTAGTCCCAGCTGCTTGGAAGGCTGAGGTGAGAGAATAGGTTGAGCCAAGAGGTCGAGGCTGCAGTGAGCTGAGATTGTGCCACTGCCCGACAGCTTGGGTGACAGAGCAAGATCTTGTTTCTAAATAAATAAATAAATAAATAAATAAGAAAAGGTTAGGTAAAGGTAAAAAATACATGGAGTCCACTACAACATGTCTTATCCAAGGGAAACTAGTTAAAAAATATTTCAACAGCTTAAACTGCCTTCGAGGCCAATAAAGTCACCAAAATGGATTATCAGACCATGATTTGAGTTAGAAAAAGGATGCCAGTGCTGACTGACTGGGAAGCTATTGGAAATAAATTACATTATGTGAAACAGAGGGTCATAGCACAGGAACATCTTGAAGAGCCATAGGTGTACTGATTACATTTATCAAGACATTAGTAAGAGCTTTGCGTATGGCTTGTTTTTGCAGGTCATTTGTATGAGATATTTTTAGATAAACTGATTTCACAGAAGAGGAGGAAGGTACTAAGTATCACATTGTGTTAATATTCCAGCTCGCCACCTTTGGGATTAAATATAGTGTAGGGCACAAGTGAAATGAGTTTGGTGGTCTCAAGCTAGGTATTTATCCTTAAACAAATTCACAAATCATTTGCTAACAGCTAGGATCAGAGACCTGGGGCTGAGACAGCAAGAGTGTTGCAGGTCAGGAGGACGACTAGCTGGCAGAGTTGGGTTAGAGAAGCAGCCATTTCCTCTAGTTCTCCAGCTTGGCTTCAGCGTATGTTACCAACCAACCCTTCTCATCCATAAACACTGACATTCACACTGATTTTACAACCTCTCTTTGCCTGGCAAATCCAATATCAATGTTCCCAACAGCATTTCTTGAAACATCTAGTTACCAAAGTCCTCATCACTTAGTCAATTCTAAGAATAATAATTTCACAAACACTATGGAAAAAGAGTCCTATTGTTAGACTGTTACTGCCCTTAGCAAAATAATGAAACTTGGTTGTCCTAGTGAATTCTAAATTTAAACACTGCTTGCTCTCTCTTCATTCAACGAAGGGCTTGTGTGCTACTCTGATGAAAATACAGAGAATTAGAAAACAATGACTGCGTGAATGACATTTACAGAGATCTCATACTGGAAAGGGCACATTTTATTGTGACTCTGTGTCAAAAGTGTAGTTTCATCAGAGGACAGGAGGCAAAAGAAACAGGCAATCAATATTTGGGCCTCTAATATCTGAACTGAGAAAGAAAATCATTATCCTGTTACTTTTATTGTAGCATGATGCCTGAAATATTGCACCTTGTTTCCATAATAATACAATATTTTGGGGGTTTCAGATTGTTAAAAAAAACCCTCATAGGGGCCACCATGTGAAATCAGAGCATAAAGCAGAAAGGAATAAACATGCACACATTTTACAGTGGGAATAAAGAGAAAGGCAGATTGAGAAAGAGAAAGAGAAAAAAAATAAAACATCCTAATTTCCTATTAGTATTTATCCAATAGTATATGTTTAATTTCTGAATCTCTAGAATTATTAAAGAGTTTCTTCCAATTTTTGAACAAAACACACAGATTTCCAATAGAGAAGACTCCTCTCAATATTGAGGTTACTTGAGCAGCATTTTAATCTCTAGATTTATCAAAAATTTTGTTTCATTGTTGAGAAACTAAAACCAAGTGGGAATTATGTGGAATCCGACGTTGGGTTAAAAGTCACTTGTACTATTCGCTTCTCATTGGCAAAGAAACTGGCCACTCAACTTGAATTTCTTGCTGACAAAAATAGAGGAATTATCATTCACAAACCTTTTTGAAACTCTTATGTGTCCAGCCTCAAATAAAGCACCAGTTCTGCCTATTTCTACTATGACTGTTTATTGGTTAGTATTTTCAAAACACTTCAGGTGATTAAGCCCTCCTCTCTCTAGATTTCAGCATGCAATTTAAAAGTCTCTCTGAAAATCTATTATGGAGAATGGAGTCATGTCAGTTATATGTTAGTTGCAAAAATAAGTACAGCTGTCCTCAACCTGACTTTTGTACTTTTGTGTGTTGGTACTGTAACCCAGTTATTTAAATTCTGGGTCTTTTCCTCTTAGAATTATTATTGATGAGATTCGCATTATATAGTCATAAAGTCATGACCTGCTTTTCTAGGCTGTCTCCTGCAGCCCCATGGAGAGCTAAGTGGGTCCTTAATGAACAAGAAGAGGTTATCTGGCTGCACACAATGTCTCCCAGTCTGCTCTGGCTAGAATCTACAGCAGCCACAGATAACAGTTAAAAGTTATGCAAATGAGGGGTAGGCTACCACTTTACTTCTCACAGAGTAGATGCTCCTGTGACCCACTGGCAAACACACAATGGCAGTAGAAAAAAGGATATTTTCAGAGACCTAATCCCTCCAGGCAGCTGGTTTATTTCAATTGAAGAAACTACTTCAGCCACCCACCAGAATTGCTAAAATTAAGAAAAACTGACAATACCACGTGTCAGTGAGGATGAGGAGCAACTAGAATTTTCGCACATTGTTGGTGGGAGTATAAAATGGTGCAAATCTGTTGGAAAAATGCTTGGTAGAATCTCCCAAAGCAGAATATGCATGTGCCCTCTAACTCAGCAATTCCTCTCCTAGCTATTACCCAAAAGAAATGCCAATATAATGGTGCTCCAAAAGTCTGATATAAGATTGTTCACAGCAGCATTGTTTATAACATCTCCAAAGCAGAAGAAAACCAAATGTTTACCTATCATAGAATGAAATAAAATGAATCAAGAAAATTACTATATAGTAATGAGAACAAAGGAACTACTGCTACATGCAAAAACATGGACTATCTTCACAATTATAATGCTGAATGAAAGAGTTCAGACACACAAAAGTACATATAATATGAATCTGTTCATATGAAGTTCAAGTACAGGCAAAATTAATCTGGTGATAGAGGTCAGAATAGTAGTTACGTTGGCAGAGATAACTGGGAAGAGGCCTACAGAGAAGCTTCAGTCCAGGTGCAGTAGCTCACGCCTGTAATCCCAGCACTTTGGTAGGTTGAGATGGGAGGATCACTTGAAGTCAGGAGTTTGGGACTAGCCTGGCCAACATGGTGAAACCCTGTCTCTGCTGAAAATACAAAAATTAGCTGGGCTTGATGGCACATGCCTGTAATCCCAGCTACTCAGGAGGCTGAGGCACCAGAATTGCTTGAACCCGGGAGGTGGAGGTTGCAGTGAGTCCAGATCATGCCACTGCACTCCAGCCTAGGTGACACAGCAAGACTCCAAACAAAAAAAAAAAAAAAAAAAAAAAAAGAGAGAGAGAGAGAGAAGCTTTAGGGGTGCTGGTATTGTTCTTCTTTTTTTGGAGGTAGAGTCTTGCTCTGTCACTTAGAGCACACATTGTGCCCAGCCAAGTGTATTCACTTTATTTAAAAAAAAAATCACTGGGTAGGGTGCGGTTGCTCACACCTGTAATCCCAGCACTTTGGGAGGCTGAGGCAGGTGGATCACAAGGTCAGGAGATCGAGACCAGCCTGACCAACATGGCAAAACCCTGTTGCTATTAAAAATATGAAAATTAGCTGGGCATGGTGGCACACGCCTGTAATCCCAGCTACTCAGGAGGCTGGGGCAGGAGAATTGCTTGAACTCGGGAGGTGGAGGTTGCAGTGAGCCAAGATCATGCCACTGCACTCCAGCCTGGGTGACACAGCGAGACTCCAACTCAAAAAAAAAAAAATCATTGAGTTCTACATTTATGATTTGTGCATTTTTCTGTTTATATGATGTATTGGAATAAAAATGTTGACAAAAAACTATCAATGTAGTATGTTACTAATTAATGCCTTTGTCAACTTCTGAAACACTAGGAAACAAAGGAAGAATGACTAAAACAGTTTCTCCTTGAGTAAAGTTTGCTACAGAATTACTTTTTAAGAATCGTAGAGAAATTACATAGGCATGGCTAAAAGAATTTGTATTTCCTTGCCTGGAGCTCATAAGACTAAATGGTGTTTTGGTTGAAACCTTCAAGTACTGTATAATGCATTATATCAAATGTTTTATAAGGAGGGTGCTAACCAGCTAATTCTGTTCATGCAGCAAGAGAAACTGGCTTAAATTAAAACAGGAGCAATTTGAATAAGTCGAATAATTGTGAGATCAAAATTGCTGAATATCTTTAAGAAAGCCACAAGATCACCTGCAGTCTCTTTTAGTTCTGTTCTCCAGTTCAACAGTGGAACGGTGGCATAGTTTAAAAATCTGCCCTTCACAGAGAGCCCTGCATGTTTTAGGGCTCTTGCCCTAAACTCACTGATCAATACTGAAACATTCCTAACTCAGTTTCTCTCTCTAGACGTCTCTGTTGCCTGCTCCTCCTGATGATAAAGGAGGGAGAGGCCAGGTGCAGTGGCTCATGTTTATAATCCCAGCACTTTGGGAGGCCGAGTCGGGCGGATAATGAGGTCAGGAGTTCAAGACCAGCCTGGCCATTGCAGTGGAACCCTGTCTCTATTAAAAATACAAAAATTAGCTGGGCGTGGTGGCAGGTGCCTGTAATCCAGCTATTTGGGAGGCTAAGGCAGGAGAATCACTCGAACCCGGGAGGCAGAGGTTGCAGTGAGCCGAGATCATACCACTGTACTGCAGCCTGGGCAACAGAGCTAGACTCCATCTCAAAAAAAAAAAAAAAAAAAAGGAGGGAGAAAGCCCAGTTGGTTAACATCTATAATTTGTAGTGATTCTATGATGAAATATGGTATATAAATAAATATAAAGAATTATTATTATAATAAACCCAGTCAACCACAACATTGATGGTGCCAGGAATGTCTAAGGGGTAACTTGGAACTCAACATTCTTTCAGAAATTCAGGTGTTACAGTTAGCTACAGGCTTTGAGAAGGAGAGGGAATCACAAAGAGCCTAAGCTTAGGGAGCTGAGGTAAAAGGAGCCTGTTCTAGAGGAAACCCTAGGTAAACATGATGAAAAGGGTTTCTCAAGCTAATACAAATCAATAATAGTTTTAGCTATCACCTAGGATTTTCTAGTTTTCTTTCCATTGATTACTCTTCATTTATACTCCTACATTCTTTCTACCTCTAAGAAAAACCATATTCATGAGATATTAATGAACTGCCTTGGGTTTTTTGTTTGTTTTGTTTTGCTTTGCTTTTGTAGCTGAAAAATGTACATAGCTAAAATAGGAGATGCATATAGAAGAATATTTTTAATGCTTCCTAAAATGTCCTCTTAAAAGGTGCATGGTTTGAAGTCAAGCTTTTCGTGCTAAAATGCTACCAGATTTTAATCTCAATTCCTGTGTGGTTTTGGAGATGCTGGCATTCTAAAAACTGCTGATTCTCACTTGGTAAATGAAACTGAGTTATAGCAACTAAGGTCTGAAGAATCAGAAGTAGATTTATGCTTAACAAAGATCTGTGTAAGATAAAAATTATTATGTGGAAATTTAAGGCCCTTCTAATTTTAGGTTTCTAACTTCTTTGGAGTGGTTTTCTGGCACAACTAAGACACTGGTGCTCAATTATGAGTAACACAGCAGTTCTCTGAATTATATGTCCAATCCCTTATATTCTGGACACTTTCCTAGTTACTCCTAAATTTCCACATTACTATCATTATATATCGCACAGTGTATGGAAATGCCCTTTTGGCATCATCTATGAACTGCTGAAAACTGAAGTGTGGGCAAATGTCCCATGTGCATATATATCTATATAAACCAGGCCACAGAAGTAGTAAATCAGTCTAAGCACAGAAATGCCTGCAAATTTCTTTTCTTTTCCTTTTTTTTTTTTTTTTAGAGACGGGGTTTCACCATACTGGCCAGGCTAGTCTCAAACTCCTGACCTTGTGATTTGCCGCCTCGGCCTCCCAAAATTCTGAGATTACAGGTGTGAGCCCCCACGCCCGACCATTCCTGCAAATTTCTATCAGTCAAGTCTAGAAGAACTATCACATGTATTTGGAAAGAAACAATTGTTGAAAATGAGCCAATTTAACCAGTTTCTTTTCTTTTTCTGTCACCCAGGCTGGAGTGCAGTGGCGCGATCTTGGCTCACTGCAACCTCCGCCTCTCGGATTCAAGCGATTCTCCTGCCTTAGCTTCCTGAGTAGCTGGGACTACAGGTGCCCGCCACCACGCTCGGCTAATTTTTGTATTTTCAGTAAAGAGGGCATTTCACCATGTTGGCCAGATGGTCTCGATCTCCTAACCTTGTGATCCACCCACTTCAGCCTCCCAAAGTGCTGAGATTACAGGTGTGAACCACTGCGCCCGGCCTAACCAGTTTTTATGAGCTCATAGTTACCAATGGTTAACAGTTTGCTTGGACTTGTTCACTCAGAGCTTCACTGGCATGTTCTATGAGTACAAGTACAGGTACCAAGGAAGAGCAGATGGGCAAAGCCTGTATGTGCAAAGTATGAGAGGAAGAGCAGATGGCCCCTAGCTGAATACCTGAAATTGTTAATTAACACTATAAAAAAAGTATATGAGTAGGTACCAAAATAAAAACCTACGGCTCAGAGAAGGCAGTATGTATAGACTGTGGAGAAGAGTACCTTGAGGTGAACTCTGAGTGATGGGAGAGAGAGAAAGAGGAGGAGGAGGAGGAGGAAGAGGAACAACTTTCCAGTCAGGAAACAGCACAAGCAAGAACTTGAAAGTCTACACTGAGTATAATGTATTCTTAGCCAACAGTAACTTCACTGATGCCTGGAGTTTTTGTTGGATATGTAGGTGTGGTGTATTCTAGGAAATAAGATAAACATTTATCCTATAAGCGTGGGACAAACTGAAAGATTTCAAAGGTCAACCTAACAAGTTCTAATAATCTAGTTTTGCGTAGTTTCCCTCACTCCAATTTCTTAATGAATGCTAAAATGAGCAGGTCCTTTAAATTGGAGAGGCTAGGAGGTCTCAGCTATGCAGAGTTATTGAAAGTTTTCAGTCGGGAAATGACATAATAAAGCCAGTGTTTTTCTAGCGATGAAGATGAGTTGCCCTACATCTATTCTTCTATTGACTGAGCTATTCCACTTTTCAAATAGATTAATAATTCTTAACAAAATAAAATAGTTCTTGCCTTATATTCTTTCTGGAACAATGTGGTATCATATCTATGCCTAGTTAATGGATAGGAAATGTCATCAAATTTAAACTTTCTCTTAAACCTTGGGTTATTTTACCACTTTTCTTTAGGTGGCCAAAAAAGAACAAATGGTAAATAAATATATTAGTGGAAATTTTTGGAGACCACTGATCATGCTTAGTTAAAAAAGCCATACTTAGTGATCTGTTGGGGGAGGGGAGATGGGTGTGCTTCTGGTTGAGAGTTTATATTGTATACATACAATGTGGCCATATTTTATATCAATAAAGTTGTTTGTATAATGGAGCTAAACATATATTTAACGAAGTTTTGCCAAGTGTAGCAGAATGCATTTGAGAACTACTGCTTTTACATAGCCATATTTGAATCTATTCAATTTCAACAGATTAGGAAAGGACTGCAAATAAGTATAGGGGGCAGAAATTTAGAATTTAATAGGGAAGGGCAGTCTACTATGGCCTCTGGCTCAATTATGATAAAGTGAAATACAATTTGTATCTCTAGTATGTACATGCAAATTCTCTAAAGTAAAATAGTATATTTCAATATGCTTGCCCATCACTAAAACTGATTTAGAGATAAATGGGACTGAATGAGTTAATAGCTATCCCATAGAGGTTCACTGTATTCCTAACTCTTGGCACACACAGTAGGTGCTTACTCAACATTAAAAATCAATGAGTTAAAGGACTGAATATAGCAGGGAATCTGAGATTTTAGGTCTTGTTATTGATTTTGCCACACATTTATTTATCATGTAGATTTGGGTATACAGGCTTTCTGTGCTCATTTTTTTCCCTCTCTGAAATCAAGATGATAAAACTTTTTACAGAAATATGGTGATGCTTGAAATACTGTGTGTGAAATGATTTGCGCTCTTTGGAAGAAAAGGATCTTATAAATAGAAAGCATTGTCCAGGTTACCCACAGCATTCAAATTTAATTTGTACCACATGTACCACATGGACTATGTGGAGGGCCCATGACCTCAGTAATGAAAGTTGCTGAGCCCTGGATGCCCATGGAAAAAAGCTTTTTCTCCTTGTTTTTCTGGATGCAAGAGTGACTGCTGTTTCCTGCCTGTTTTAAGTATGATGCACTTATTTTCCTCAGCCTCATCTCAATTCCTTATTATGAATGCTGAAACCAGGAGGTCCATTAAATTGGAGAGGGTAGGAGATACATATATCTGAAAGAGCAGCAATAAGGGCCTGGACTTAAGAATGAAGAGTTGAAAGAGATGAGTAAAGAACACTGACTAGGACGTGTGAGAAAAGACAGATCAATCCCAACGATTCATCATGCCAGGAGCTGTCCAAATAATCAAAGGTATCAGCCAGGGTGATGTATAGCTAATGTCACTTGGTGAGACCCTTAACAAGGTGGCTAGTACAACAGCTGCTGCTGGTCAGTGAGCATCACAACACATGCCAGGCCAGGGCACAGGAGCATAGAACATCCATCACTGACCCAACCTAATGGCTAGGCTTATTAGTAAACATTCTCTGTTGCTGACAGCCTGTAATGGTACAGGATGTTCCCCTACTGTCCCCCAAATAAACTCACCCACCTGACAGATGTGTGAAATCTGTGGTCTCTCTTCAGATTGTTTGAGTAAGTATAATTTATTCTATTTTATTGATACAGGCAAGAGTGGATCTTTAGGAAGAATAAGAGAAGAGAGTTATGTATAAAGCCTCCATTTAGCAGATGTATTTGTAATCCACTTCTCCCAAGATAGGGTTTTTCTGCTTAATCATAAATCAGAAAAGTGACAGTATATGTTGACATGCATGCATTTTTCTATAGGCACTACTGTAGGTACGTTTCATCTACATCTCTCCTTATTATGGATCAGAAATTCCCAAAGTGGAAATAAAATCCACTCTCTGTACTAAAGATATCTAAGTCTACTTTAACTACATTATGTTCTTGGAGGGGATATCTTAATGGACTAAGGATGAGGTTTGAAATATCTAGACTTCCTGGAACCACAGGTTCAATTCCCAGCTGAATCGGCTCAGTCCTTCAGTCTTCACTGGCAGATGAAGTAAGATACTAGGAAGCTTACTGTGCACAGCTCTATTGGATGAATTGCAGTAACTCATAATCTTGCCTTTTTTTTTTTTTTTTTGAAGTGGACATTTAACTTGATTCTGGTGGTTTTGACCTTCTTGAAAAATTCCGTATAGTCTGCATGGTAAACTTGATGCTTGTCATTCAAAAGGAATGTGCCATTTAGGGTGAGCTCACACTCTCCACCAAGTTTGAGACATTCTTAAGCATCTGTGGGGTTTGAAATGGGCAGGTTGTTGCAATTCCAATTACCCCTTCCTAATTCCATACCTTTGGTTTGGCTGGACTCGAGCTTCCTATCTTGCCTTACCTTTCAATGCATCTTCCTCTTGGCTTGACCTTAGCTTGACTCTCTAGTTTTGGTTATTGATCTTGCTTTGCATTCTGGCACAGGTGAATTCTTCGAGCCCTACTTAACTTGGATTCTGGACTTTTCCCTACTCTGACTCCCAGGATTGGCATGATATCTCAAGTTTTACTTTGGTTTCTGTAAATGGAGAGGGAACATGGTATAAAAAAAAGAGCCCTGGGGCTTGGGAGAAATTAAGAGCTTCTAGTAGGACAGTTTCCTAAACTGCCCCTGTTTATTCTTGTCCTGTGCACTAGTCCTAGCACTGGCACAAAGTGGTTCTGCAACGATGAGCAAGGCATTTGATTTGTCTGTATTTTCATCTGTAGAACGGGTAGGCCAGACTACCTGAGTACATGGCTCCTTCCCTGTCCTAAGATTCTTGGATCTTTCTTGGTTTCTACCTGGGGACCCCATCACTCAGGCTCCAGCTCAATACAGAAAAGGACTGAGAAACGTTTTAAAACCTAAATTTTACGCATCATCATATCCGCTATTTAGTGCCAATTGAGCATTAACACCTTGTGTTAAGAATTTTAGAATTTTTTAGCTCTAGTGGAAAATAAAATTAAAAAATTTTAGAATTTTATAGAATGCAGAGAGTATTGGCATCTTGGAATTTTTTATCAAGAGGAGATTCAATAACAGAGTCTCAAAGAGAAGCTCATTTTTATTTTTATTGTGGGAGCTGAAAGAAATGAAACTGACTGGTTAGTAGAGAGTGGTGGTGAAGAACATGGACTCTGGAGCCAGATAGCCTGCTCTGAATCCAGGTTCCAACACTTACCAGCTGTGAGACTTGAGCAAATTGATCTATTTCTCTGTGTCTCAGTTTTATCATCTGTAAGATGGGGGTAATGATAACATCTAACTTATAAGATTGTTACGAGGACAAAATGAATTACTGCTGAATAGTGCTTAGAACTGTGCCTGGCACACACAGTATGCATTATGTAAATGTTGGTTAAACAAAGAAAAATACTGGAGCTACCGAGCCCTTTGTTCATTTCCAGGTGTGTTTCTATATATATCCTGATCATTAATGAGCAGAGATACTATGACACATATTTTATACCTAGAATAAATTGCATAGAGAAACACTGATGTTATTCAATATTGTTAAGATTGCAGGAAATATCATTATATAAGGTGTGGGGGTGGGGTGTGTGTGTATGTGAGAGTGAGAGAGAGAGAGAGAGAGAGAGAGAAACGGAGAGAGAGAGACAGATTGAGCATGAGAAATCTTTCTAATCTACAAAGAAAAAGTCTGTCTCTATTTTTTATTATACCATGTTTTTGTATCTCAGTCAAAAACACAACATAGAACATTTGTGTTGTTAATAAACCTCCCATAGAGGGCTGACACTTGAATAGCCTGAAATGTCTTCTGACATCTAGCCAGGGCTAATCATAGATGCTTCTGTAGGTTAGTTTCTGCTTTTGGCACATCATTCAAATATTGCTGCAGTATTGTGTTAAATTTTCAAATCATATCCAATAGATAGTAAAAGTAGGCCTTGAACAATTTAAGCCTTGTATTAGGTATTGCGTTAGAACTGAGGAAATAGCCTGGTGAGCATTTATTAGACTCCACTTATGTTTCAGTTGCTGTTCTAAGTGCTTTATGTGTATCAACTCATTCAGGTCTCAAAACAGCCTTATGAGGTAGGTGCTCTCCCATTTTATGAATGAAGAAACTGAGGGATACAGAAATTAAATAATTTGCTCAAACTATAAAGCTAGTGAGTGCCAGAACTCAATCAAACCTTTTGGCTTACTGCCTGGGGTTTCAGGCCAGGTCCCAGGCATTTTGGAAAACTGAAGATAACCAGGCACCACAGAGCTGGGCTAAAAGAGCGGCCACCATAGTGGGATTCCTAATAGACCCCTATGGTTTGCTGCCACAGGGCCCTCTACAGGCAGGTGGAGTAAGAACTGGGGCAGGTAAGGAAAGACACCACATTTGATGCTCAGCTCAGAGGGGAGACCTCTGTGCCTCTTCTCAGCACTGCCTTCAGGTCTGGAGTGAGTCTCTGTGCTCTTGGTCATGCATACCTGAGGGTGAGATCTGGATCTTACTCTCTTTACACCCAACACTTAGCACCGTGTCAGACACATTGTAGGCACCCACAAGACATATATTTAAGTATGAATCTCTTTTTTCAACTTAGAGTTCTGAAGCTTTAATATGAAAATTTTATTTATTTTTGTTTTTGTTACACAGACTTGGAAATAAAAGCAAGAGAATGATGATCTTCAGCTACCTAGATGCATCAGTTAAGTTAGCAGTACTAAAACATTTTTGTCATCATAAAACATTTGCGGGCTAGGCACAGTGGTTCACGCCTGTAATTCTAGCACTTTGGGAGGACAAGGCAGGTGGATCGCCTAAAGTCAGGAGTTTGTGATCAGCCTGGCCAAGATGGTGAAACTCCATCTCTGCTAAAAATACAAAAATTAGCCAGGCATTATGGTGGGCAACTGTAATCTCAGCTACTTGGGAGGCTGAAGTAGGGGAATCGCTTAAACCCGGGAGCTAGAGGTTGTAGTGAGCCAAGATCATGCCACTGCACTCCAGCCTGGGTGACAGAGTGAGACTTCATCTCAATTAAACAGATAAATAAAACATTTGCAGTTTTTTTTTTATAACTCACAGGTTCAACTCATAACAAACTTTTTCCCCCTTAATCTTGAGTTTATATACTTTGGCTGGTGCTAAACACCATCACCCTCTCCAATTATAATGACAAGAGGACGTTTTAACCTAAACAGTGTTCTTCAGATTAATGAAATCTAATAGCAACTCTTTCACCTCTGGGCTATTCCAAACCAAGTGGTAATGACCAAATACCATTCCTCATCTTGAGCTTGGATAGGAAACTCTGAGAAATGAGTCTTGGGCTTGGTCCAGTTTTTAGTGGAAAATACACACATCACAAAACTTAGTTTCAAAATTTGCCTTCATGCTGACAGTCTCTTTTGGAAGGGCAGAACATCCAGGCTCAGACCTTGAACTGAAAAATCCTTCTCACTTTTCAACATTGCCCTTTTGGGTTGGAATGCAGGTCAGGCATACTTGTCCAGCCATGGCCATTACTGGGCTGTCTGCTCTCGGGCTAAAAAAAGATGTTGATTTCCTGGAATATCTCCCCTACAATTTTTACAAGAACAACCGAGGTTCATTAAATTAAAAATAATAAACCAGGCAATGTTCTTGTGCAACCTATTTCTTAGAACTTGCTGTCCACATGGGAGCCTTCCAGGATGTCTCTTCATGTCTATACTAGGTCAGAGTATCAGAGCATCAACAAAGCTTTGTTTTATGTTAAACATAAAGGTGTCTTTCTGCAGATTCTTCCAGAACTGCTGGATGGTGGAGAGGGAAGATCCTGCCTGGCAAAAAGTGATTTACACTAACATATACACAAACAAGATAATCATCTTGTTTTATATGCCAGGTGCAGTGGCTCACACCTGTAATCCTAGCACTTTGGGAGGCTGAGGTGAGCAGACCACCTGAGGCCAGGAGTTTGAGACCAGCCTGGGCAACATGGAGAAACCCTGTCTTTACAAAAATTATAAAAAATTAGCCAGGTGTGGTGGTGTGGGCCTGCAGTCCCAGCTACTCAGGAGGCTGAAGTGGGAGGATCCCCTGAGCCTGGGGAGATCAAGGCTGCAGTAACCCATGACCATGCCACCATACTCCAGCCTGGGTGACAGAGTGAGACACTGTCTCAAAAAAAAAATTGTTTTATGAGTGAGTAAGTATATATAAGTAAGATCCTAAACCTTTATTAGACAGACATGTATTGAAATGGAATAGACTAGAGGCATAATGACATATTAACCTGACCAATCTTTGCATAAAAGCACACTTGCATAAAAAAGATATTGTAGGGCTGGGTGTGGCGGCTCACACCTGTAATCCCAGCACTTTGGGAGGCTGAGGTGGGCAGATCACGAGGTCAAGAGATTGAGACCATCCTGGCCAATATGGTGAAAACCTGTCTCTACTAAAAATACAAAAATTAGCTGTGTGTGGTGACATGCACCTGTAGTCCTAGCTACTCAGCTGGCTGAGGCAGGAGAATCACTTGAACCTGGGAGGTGGAGGTTGCAGTGAGCCGGAATCATGCCACTGCACTCTAGCCTGGCAACAGAGCAAGACTATGTCTGTCTCTCTTTCTCTCTCTCTCTCTCTCTCTCACACACACACACACACACACAAGATATTGTATAGTCCTTTATGATAATGAAGTGTCTTACATATATTACCTCATGTAATCTGCACAATTTAGGAGGTAGATGTGATATAGATGATGAAGAAAGAAGGCTGTGGGCATTTAAGTCAGGGATAGGTTAGGGGATAGATGCAGGCAGTGTTTACATCTCTCTGTCCCAGTCTCTTTAAATCACAGTATTTTCAAGTTAGTGTACCCAGTGGTTCACACATCAGCTGCATTTGCACCACCTGGGCACCTTAAAGATACCTCTAAAGCCTTGTCCCTGTTTCACCAGATATCAAAATGAATTTCTGGGTCAGGTTATTGGAAATTTATATTTTTAATGGACTCTCTTAAATTATTCTATCATGCTTCCATGTTTGAGAGGGATCTTTACACTAAGTGTCTCTCAGACCAGTAATTATACCATTATTTCAGAAACAACTAATAATGTAGTAGGGATTATTGTAATAGCTGTTGTAAATGCATACATGCTTACATAGGCTGAAGAAAGAAGGCTGGGTAAAAAACAGAAATTCAGGTGCAGAAAGCAAAAGCAAATTAACTTAACAACTGGCATAGTTTGAGGAAGGGTACTACACAAATAGAAGGGTACTACATACTTTATGTAGTTGAGAGGGTTTTAGAAAACGAGTTAATAAAGAAACAGCTTAAGAAAGCAAGGAATTTTACGCTGAGACCTTCTAACTGTCCCCAAAGATTTGAAGGGTTGTTCCATAGAAATAGGGAGTACCATAAACTAAAATAAACTCCAGATGGATTAAATACTTAAACATAAGACCTAACACCATAAAAACCCTAGAAGAAAACCTAGGCAAAACCACTTAGGACATAGGCATAGCCAAGGACTTCATGACTAAAACACCAAAAGCATTGGCAACAAAAGCCAATAGACAAATGGGATCTAATTAAACTCCAGAGCTTCTGTGCAGCAAAAGCAAAAGTCATTAGAGTGAACTGGCAACCAAGATAATGGGAAAAAATTTTTGCAATCTACCCATCTGACAAGGGGCTAATATCCGGAATCTACAAAGAGCTAAAACAGATTTACAAACCCATTCAAAAGTGGGAGAAGGATATGAACAGACACTTTTCAAAAGAAGACATATATGAGGGCAACAAACATATGAAAAAATGCTCATCATCACTCATCATTAGAGAAATGCAAATCAAAACCACACTGAGATACCATCTCATGCCAGTTAGAATGGTGATCATTAAAACGTCTGGAGACAACAGATGCTGGAGAGGATGCGGAGAAATAGGAACACTTTTACACTGTTGGTGGGAGTGTAAATTAGTTCAACCATTTCGAAGACAGTGTGGCAATTCCTCAAGGACCTAGAAATAGAAATTCCATTTGACCCAGCAATCCCATTACTAGGTATATACCCAAAGGGTTATAAATCGTTCTATTATGAAGACATATGCACATGTATATTCACTGTGGCACTATTTACAATAGCAAAGACCTGGAACCAACCCAAATGCCCATCGATGATGGACTGGAAAAGGAAAATGTGGCACATACATACACCATGGAATACTATACAGCCATAAAAAACGATGAGTTTGTATCCTTTGTAAGGACATGGATGAATCTGGAAATCATCATTCTCAGCAAACTGACACAACAATAGAAAATCAAACACTGCATGCTCTCACTCATAAGCAGGTGTTGAACAATGAGAACACATGGACACAGGGAGAGGAGCATCACACACTAGGGTCTGCTGGGGGGTGGCTAGAGGAGGGACAGCAGGGGGTGGGGAGGTTGGGGAGGGATAACATGGGAAGAAATGCCAGAGAGAGGTGACAGGGGGATGGAGGCAGCAAACCACCTTGCCATTTATATACCTATGCAACAATCCTGCATGATCTGCACATGTATCCCAGAACCTAAAGTACAATTAAAAAAAAAAGTTATAGGGAGTAGTGGGAGTACTAGGACCCATGAGCAGAAGCTAATGACAGGAAGGGTTAAGTTCAGCATGAGAAAGACCCTTAAGACCTTGGAGAGCTTCCCCCTTCCAAGCCTTGGGGAGTAATGGTGGTCGTGAGGTAGGAAGCTCCACCTCATTGCATGGTTAAGCAGGTACTATATGACCTTGTATTAATAGATTCTTACACCGATAGAGAAGTTGGCTTTATCTTTTATAATTCCTATTTTCTCTATACTCTCCTATTCATTTTTCTCAAAATACCTATGTTTTAAAAAACAAAGGCATATATTATTGATACAGATTTTACAATCAGAGACACTGAAGTCAAGGAGCTAAGGTGCGTTGCCAAAAGCGAGACACTTGCTAGAAAAGCTAAGAACAGATCTCTCTTTCCTGGTATTCTTCTCTCTTAACCCCATTTTCCTCACCCTACAAACCACATAGGTGCCTCTTAGGAAATACTAAAGCACTTAGGAATATAGCCTGAAAACTGCTATTCTAGGCCAGTCACCTTCGAACCTAAAAATGCAAGTTTCTGGGCATATGTCAGATTAACTGAATCATAATCTGTGCAGATAGGAGTCAGGAATCTGTATGCCAGGTTGGGCACTACCATTTTAGACTTCTTTCCATCTGGAATAAGGGACAGGAAATCTGATAGTTTTGTGTTCTATTTACCATTCTTCGTAACTGCTGATTGATTTCTATGAGTCCAAAAATATCACCAGGTGGGTACCTTTTTATGTAAAGATTTCAATCCTCTTGCTTTACATTTACATGGGCACAAATATTTATATAATGATCACAAGTTTATGTACAAAAGTAGCAGATGGCTGTAAAGATGATGTGAATGTGTTTGAGTCAATGGTAAGGGTTCAATTGTGTATTTTACAGGCCTGGGTAAATGTCAACCTTTACCCAAATTATGGCAGCATAAAGTATACGGATATAGGTATGGAGTTAGAAAAAATTTCTTGCTGTTCTCATAGGCTCTGAGTAAGTATCCCATTGGATTAACTGGAGTCCACTTGATTGCTACAGTTTCAATAGCTTGTTCAGACATTGATCGCTGTCATGTCACTAGGAGAAAAGGATTAATAATAGGGTGCTCAGGTTGGCTCAATACCGCTGATAGTGCCTGACAAAAGACTGTTAGTTGGACTCCCATGGGGACACTGCCTGCACAGGAAAGCTACCAGCAACATCATTCAGGATTCCACAGAATAATGATTAACTACAGAACTTCAGCCTACAAAACCCAACCAACAGTTCTATTATTTCCAAATAAATTCACTGCTTGATCTTCCCTTTCTTAGGTTCACAGATGATCCAGAATCAGAATGTCTAGTGGATACTCATAATCATGATTGTGTTCTTATAGAAGTCACTGTGCCTGGATTGTTTTTGAGAGATGCATTTCTGCCAATCCTGCTCATTACCAACAGTAAGAGACTAGAGGAGCTTGGTTTGCCAAGGGCTTCCTGAGTACATTTTACAAAAGAAATGCTCCACCTCCAATGAAAACTGCAGCAGTTGTGACTAAGGGTACTGCAATCTGGGGAGGTCACCAGTTCTGGATAGCACATTAAAAAAAACTCCATTTCAGCTGTGGAAAATTAAATGTGGCTACTTTGCAATGGGTTTCAATGTTCAATTGAGAGTAAGATGAAGGAGGATATTAAAAGGAAATGTTGATGACCCTTTACATCAATAGAAGAGAGAAAGGATGGCAGTGCTAGAATATGTGGCTTTGCTGAAGTGTATTGTCCCTGTTTGGCCAAGGTTTGGGGCTGGAACTAGAAAGAAAGGGACAAATTCTGACTTCTAGTAAAAACAAGAATAGTCTGTAACTTAAACAGATCAAATATAATATTACAAAATGTTACTGTACTAATTGTATAAAATATGGGTAAAATAAGATTACTGGCTGGGCATCGTGGCTTACGCCTGTAATCCCAGCACTTTGGGAGTCCAAAGTGGGTAGATCACGAGGTCAGGAGTTCAAGACCAGCCTTGCCAACATGGTGAAACCCCGTCTCTACCAAAAAACATACAAAAAATTAGCCGGGTGTGGTGGTGTGCACCTGTAATCCCAGCTACTCAGGAGGCTGAGGCAGGAGACTCACTTGAACCCAGAAGGTGGAGGTTGCAGTGAGCCAAGATCACACCATTACACTCCAGCCTGGGTGACAGAGCAAGACTCTGTTTCAAGTAAAAAAAAAAAAAAGAAAGAAAAAGAAAAAAAGAAAAAGAAAAAAACAAGAGTTCCAAGTTGTTTGGGTGTTTGGTTTTTTTGGCAGTGAAAAGTGTTAAGGGCATTTATCTCTATAACTAGCAATTTAATAAGTACATGATTTCTTATTCAAGTGCATTTAGATAATTTTCTAAGTTTTCATAACAGCTTTATTTATTTATGCTTTAATGCCTTTCCTCTTAAGATCTCAAGATCCTGGTTATTTAACATTTTATATTCAGATATGAGGATTAAAAAAGGCACTGCGTGCCATGCTGCTGTCTCCAATGATAACTCCACTAAAAATAGCACAATTAACTTGATGTCAGCCCTCAGCTTGTTCTTATATATAGGTTTCTTAAAAATATCCAGACTACTTTAATTAGAGTCACAGAATATTTTAATTATTCCTAAAAGACCGAGTATACTCCATTGGCTACAATAAATATATGAGATAGAAAGCAGTTCTCTAGGAACTTATATATGCTAATGATTATGTCACATTAATGGGAAGATGGGCAATTGTTTAGGATGAAATTGGTACAGGGCTAGACATGGACAACTGTTAAGACAACTGAGGCCACGTGTCACCTGGCATGAGGGAAATGGCATATGAGCCCAAGATATCATCAGAAATGCCAAATTCTGAAATTCAAGGTAATACATTGTTCCAAGTTCAATTTAATATTAATCAGATGCAATACAACCCTGGAAACTTTTATTCAGCATCTGTTATATGTCAGGTAATGTTCTGAGAGCCGTGGGGGTACCAGATAAATAAGAAACACATTCTATTTTCAAGGAGCTTTTTTTTTTTTCCTGGTAGGAAAGACAGTCAAATAACCACAGAATGTGATAAGTAAAAAGCAAAATTACAAATTTATGCATTATTACAAAATAAATAAAGGAGATTCATGGTGGCATGACATGGCAGAACAAGGATCAGTTCTGAAATCATGCAGACCCTGGTTTAAATTCTGAATATTTCTATTGTTTGCCACAAAGCTTTTAGCCTTGGTTTTTATGTTTTGAGAATGGGGATATCAATCTATTTTAAAATGCTTTGTGAGGATTAAGCAAGGTAAGATTTGTAAAAGTATCAAACGTAGTTCCTGACATGAGAATCCTAACAGGAGCTCAAGAAATGTTAGGTTTTTCCTTGTATGTATATATGAAGGCTTCACAGAGGAGACAAAGATTGAACTGGGTTTTGAAGGATGAATAGGAGTTCTCTAAGACTAATGGAACAACATATGGGAAAAGAGAGACGTGGAAAAGCAGGGAATATTTGGTATTGTTATATAAAAGGAGAATGAGCAGCAAAGGGACCTGAGGATAGGGAGGTGGCAGGGATCTACAAAGAGAGTGAGAAATGAACAAACCTGTGTACTTAGGAAACATTACAGAATGTGTGACCATGGAGCATTCAGCATCACCATGGTTGAAGGTCCATAAAGTAATTAACTGTCCTAACTTGTTAGACAACTATTAAGTTTGAACAGTTTCAAAAGTTAGCTTTCATTTTTTTTAGTGAGTTTATCAATGTTATTCAGACTCCACTTAGTAGAAAGCTGCAGAACAAGATCAACTACAACCAAACTCTGAATGCAGACGCAGTCATTTCATCCTGTGCTAAGGTAACTGATAAATGGACAATAGCAGAATATCCAAGATGCTACTGGAAATTGTGTTAAAGTAGGACAAGCATGATGAGAGAGGTTTAATGCCATTAAATCTTTCAGTAGTGCAGCAAAGCTGAGAATGGCAAAGAATGTTGGTGTTCACCTCCCAACTCCAACTCACAGTGCTGAGAACTTAGCAAGTAATGATGCTATTGCACTCCCAGAATAACATCACAAAGAGGCAAGTCTTGCTAGTACTTGGACCAGCAATCATAGCTCTTTCCCTGCTTTACTCATCAGGAGCCTATAGTGAAACATACCAGAGAATACTAGAAGTCTTTCCTGCAATAGTCTGGTATGTAGCTCAAGGGACCACACTTGCCTTTTTTTGAGAAATGATCCATTGATTTAAGAGGAAAGCCATCCCAAGCTTTTGGGTGGAGCTGCAGACACAATTCGAAGGATAAAATTCATATGGAACCATTAGAAAAGATGTTGGGCCTTTTAAAAATAGTTACACTGGATGTGATGATCATATCATTTCAAAGTCAAGGGAGAAAAATACACTCATACATAGAGTTAACAATAAGTAAAGCTCTTTAAAGTTGAAAATGCTTTCCGATATTCTTTCATTTATTCAATAAACATACACTGAGCACCTTCAAAGTTTTAAGTACTGGAGAGAAAAAGATGAGTAAGATAACTACTGTGAAGGAACTCAAGTCTAGAGGAGAAGGAGGCAGAATGTAAACAAATAACTATAATGAAAATTATCATTTGTATTAAGGTTTCTACCACATTCTTTGAGAACATAGAGAGGGTAATGGTTTCCAAATCTTGAATATTACATTACTATTATTGGAATATACACTATGTAGAGGTTTATGTGCCACAGTAGGTTCTCAATAAATATTCCTTGTATTAATGAATAAAAAGTAATCAATCTCCAAATATAAATTTCTCTACCATATTAGGTTACTTAATCACTTAATCAGATTACGTAAATAAATTTAAAGTACCTGGTATGAATCTGGCAATCTATAAAATGTTGTGAGACTATGGAAGACCGTTTGCCAGTGGAGGAGGAAGAACAAATAGGGTGTTAACTGAGACTGTGAAGTCTGAGCTAAATCTTGAAGGAAGAGAAGGAATTCACCAGACTTACAATTAAAAAACAGGATTCCAGGCAAAGAGAAAAGCATCTGCTAAGGTGTGTAAGAGTGTGTTTCACACTTGCTAAGTCATTTAGTGTATTTGTAGACATAGGGTGCTTTGTAAGGAGAGTCACAGGAGATGAGGCCAGGAAGTCAAAATAGTAATACCTACTATTAAGAGCTTACTATGTGCCAGGCACTGGGCCAAGCAATTCATATGTATTGTATCACGTAATCTTCAGAACAACAGTAAGAGATAGGTACTATCATTATCTCTATTTTACGAATAAGGGAATTTGAATTTGGTGAGGATAAGTGACTCACTCATGATCATACAACTATTAGGTCATGAGGTTGGATTTGAAATCCAGTTCTTTCGACTCCAGAAACCATCCACTTACTTGTTGTTAGCTCCACCTTACAAATTACAAGGATATTTGGTGTGCCCTAATCACTCCGGATTCCCAAATACAATGAGAATGTCCTAAAGATTTTCAGGGCTATGGTAAAATGAGAAAAATAAGGACTACATAGTGATTTTTTCCCCATAAAGTTGTATCATTATTCAACATAAGATACTTTATTCCTAACTTATGTTCTTCTTATTTTCTGACATCAAATTTTTTTGTGTGTTTGTGAAATTATGTAGCTAGAAGATGGTAGTGATCTTAAAAATGTTCTGGTCAAAACTGAAAATTGTCAATCCCATGATACTGCTCCAAACCTATAAATCACTGCTCTAGGCCATAAAGCTATGCTGCCTTACTAAGGATTGTGTAAGCCATGCTACAACATTTAAATTTATGCTATAAGCAATGAGAGGTCATTTAAGTATTTTTAGCAGTAAAATTACAAAATTTGCATTCTAGAGGGATTATTCTTTTATTAGCATTGAGGATGGATTAGAGGAGGTTAATCAACTTCCAGAGGGAGATCAACTGGAGGATGATCATAGCAATCCAACAAAGAGGTGATGAGAACTTTGAACTAAGGCAAGAGGAGAGAGAAGGAATGGTTTTAAGAGACTTTGAAGAGATAAAGTCAGTGGGTTTGATGACCAATGAAATGCTAGTTGTGCAAGAGAATCTAGGACCATTTCCAAATTTCCAATCTACAACATGTTGAAGTGTGGGCTCATTCCTAAGATTTTGTATTCATGAAGAAGACTGGACTGGTGAAGGGAAAGATAGATTGAGTTTGATTCACATATATATATATATATATATATATTTTTTTTTTTTTTTTTTTTTAAATAGAGTCTCGACCTGTTGCCCAGGCTGGAGTGCAGTGGCATAGTCTTGGCTCACTGCAATCTTCGCCTCCCAGGTTCAATTTTCCTGTCTCAGCCTCCCGGGCAGCTGGGATAATAGGCACGTGCCATCACATCCGGCTCATTTTTGTGTGTGTGTATATATATAAGTATTTTTTGAAATGGAGTCTCGCTCTGTAGCCTAGTTGGGAATGCAGTGGTGTGATCTTGGCTCACTCCAACCTCCACCTCCCGGGACCTGGTTTAAGCAATTCTCCTGCCTCAGCCTCCCAAGCAGCTGGGATTACAAGCATGTGCCACCATGCCCAGCTAATTTTTTATTTTTAGTAGAGACAGGGTTTCACCATGTTGGCCAGGCTGGTCTCGAACTCATGACCTCAGGTGATCCCCCCACCTTGGCCTCCCAAAGTGCTAGGATGATAGGCATGAGCCACTGCACCCAGCCAGACATGTTTTGACTTCAAAGACGATCAGATGATTTTAAAATTTTGATTCTATCTCACCAAGCTTCTGGGGACAAAAAGATTATCTTTCATGTAGTTATGAAATTTGACATAGGTTTGTTTATTTATTTATTTTGGGTTTATTTATTTTTTTTGAGACAGGGTTTCATTCTGTGGCCGAAGCTGGAGTACAGTGGTTGATCACAGCTCACTGTAGCCTCAACCTCCCGGGCTCAAGTAATTCTTCCACCACAACCTCCTGAGTAGCTGAGACCACAGGTGTGTGCCACTGTGCCCAGCTAGTTTTTATTTTTATTTTTGTAGAGACAGTGGTCTCTCTATGTTGCCCAGGATGGTCTCAAACTCCTGGGCTCAAGCAATCCCCCCACCTCAGCTGCCCAAAGTGCTGGGATTACAGGCATGAGCCCCCGTGCCCAGTTAACATAGGTTTAAATAGTCAAGAACTAAAAAATAGACTTTGCTTCATGAAGTAAAAAATTGCAATAAGTGTACAAAATTAATCTTAGGCATGGATATGGAGCTTCATCACATAACTACCATTATATTGTGATCCTGTCACACTTTATTGTTAAGATGAATCAGAGAAACAGTGAACTGGCAAAATGTTTGGAAGGCTAGTAGATTATTTTGGTCCTGTCAGAAAGACCAAAATAATGGTTATAAAGTGCTTTTTGAGATCCTCTAATGAAAGATGTCCAGAAAAAGACATTATTAATGCTGACTATGAAGATGTAGAGACAGGTATCTTTAGTTATTTGGAAAAGCTTATAAATAAAAGACAATGACTTAGTGACTCAAAACCAGAAATATCTGGCCTTACTTCTGAATTTCTATATGAATCATAACAAATCAAATACACCCTTTAAAAATATGAACACTTGGGGTGACTGCAGCTTCCTGAAGACAGAAATGAATTTAACACAGTATCTATCTCTGGACAGTGAAATTCACATTCCCCACCACCAACAGCCCAAATAAAGGGAAAGAATTTCGACCTGACAATCTGCCCTCAGTATCTCAGACCGAGGCTGAGGGCAGATCTAGTGACCTCCTTCTGAATAAAAAGGGGAAGGGGATTGGGCAGTAAATTCTGTCCTGGCGAACATCAGCCCGGCAGTAAATCGGAATCCTCTCTGTGCCCTCTTTATTATCACATTCACAGCATGAAGTTATGAGCTTCCTCACAGCTCCTGCTATAAAAATGTGATGGATGGTAGGGAAACCTCAGGGAGTTAATCTATTCTTCCATTAAATTTTACTTTAATTGGTCTGTGAGTCAATCAGAAACTCACTAGACAGTGAATTAAGAAAGAAAAGAATGAAATAGAAAAAGAGCTTTCTTTTGCAGTTACTATATTATAATGCAGAATTATTCTTCCATTGAAAGAAAAGGGAGACCATTGGTCCATACCAATAATCCCTGGCTCTGTAAAGAAAATGAGAGAAAAACAGGCAACCATGAATCCTACTCACTGGTGACATTAATACATATGACATTTACACACACTCACACATACCCCACCAAGGAAAAGCAGGCTTCTCAGACCCCCTCCAGCACCACCAACAGTAATTAGAATGAGAGAGAGAGAGAGAGAGAACGAACTTGAATCACTGCCTCTAAGAAAATTAATATAAGGAAAAATAAGCTGTTGAGAACCTCTATCATCAGTAACGTAACTCTATAGGTACAAAAGAAGGTAGATGTTAAAGACCAAAGATGGATCAGTTGAAATGTTCATGGATTCAGTTAGTAAAATGTTTGTGCAGTATTTAAGGCCATAATGAGCTCTGATAAAGATTTTCAGAATCTAATAATGGCCTCTCTGGACTTCTTGTCTAATTAGTGGAATAAGGAGTGAGCCAGCTTGGAATTGAGCATTGCTAGAGATGAGGGAGAAGGGGGAAAAAAAGCCAAAGCTGCAAGAAAAATAAACCAGAGTAAAGCAGAAGAAAAACAAGAGCAGCCAGAGCTTTCAGAACTGCTCCTGAGCTGACAACTGAAGTTTATGCCTTGAAATATATGATAATAAGGTTTTATGGGAGGGAGCCCCAGGGACCCAAATGTCTCTCTGTAAACAACGGACTTCAGGGAAAAGCCAAGGTTTGAGTAATGTACTCAGTCTCCACTCGTGATAAAAAAAAAAAAAAAGCAAAAAAGCATTGAAGACAGGAAATAACTCCTTTTATTCTAACTGTAGAACCCTGAGTTGCAGCAAATGCCCTCTGAGGGCAAAGACAATTGACAATCAGTGTAGAAATACAGTTGTCCCATGTTCAGACAAGGAATTTAAGCCTCAGCAGCCTCAAAAACCTGAGGTTGTATGAGAAGAACCTAGTAAGTGCTGCCTGTCCACCCTTAACACATAGGCAATATATGTCCAGAAACCAAATGGTTTATTGTGCAGTGTTGTTCCAGTGGAATTACTGGAGGGACATTGGAATGACCTAATCCTTGAAGCATGTGTTATTATCCCAGTGCTGCAAAGAGTTAAACCTGAAAGTGCTGCCTATTCCCACTGGTCCACAATTCAGGCCAGGTTACCTAGGAAGATATTACCAGATGAACTTCACACATAGTATGATGGCTTCCTTTGAAGACTTGGGTCAGGTAAAGCTCAAAAGTAGCCTTAAGCAACTGCTAAATGATGAAAGTCCCTAGTGTACCCTGAGACTAAATCAGATTGCCTTTAAAATTCTTCATCTTCAAAGACAACAGCTCTATCCTCTTTTTACAAATGTGAGGCCATGAGACAGCAAAGTGCTATTTCTATTGGCATTAGTTCCACCTTATATATTAAAAAGGTATTTGTTGTGCCCTAATCACTCTGGGTCCAAGATCATAAGGGACCTTGTTTCTTGGTGGGAGGCTATAGTGTGAAAAGGTTACTTAGTCATCACTAGCCTCTAGCAATGCTGGAACACCACACATGAGGCTCCTCAAACAGGAAGTCAAAGCCAGTTCTGACCCCTGGATGAACTCTGCATTTTCGGGCAAGAGGCCTGATGAATCTCCAGGGACAGTGCTGCCCTGTGCCTCTGTGTCCATATGTATGTGTTTACTCTTCTGTGTGCATGTGTGGAGGTGGGTGGTACTGAAGGGAAGCAGGGTGTGAAGGTTCTGGATAATTATGAAAATTAGATCTTTTACAGCAGGCTTCAAGCTCAATTTGGGCTGACAGCTCATGAACAGATCATCTGAAGTCTTAATAGGCCAATGCTGGTTCCATAGTTGTATGGTTAAATCATGCACATTTGTGCCACAGCTGACACAGAAAGCAGACCCAGATGCCTCACATGGATCATGCAGATGAGTCTATATTTAACATTCTTCCTCTCTTGGGGAAGGCCTAACAAAGCGAAACAAAACAGATCTAAAACCATGCTTAAAACTTTCACCAGCCAAAGAAACATTCCAGCATTCTTTTTATTGTAAAACATCTGATAGTAGAAATGATACGTGACTGATAAAGTGATTCTAAATATACTTATTTCTGATGTTTTTTCAAAATATTTCTGAATCTAGCAGTAACAGATAAATTTTTCCAAACTGTTTATATTCAAAATCAACTAACTGGCAACAACTGGGAGTTTTTTCCATTTTTAGTGACCTGTCCGAAAAGCACTTGTTCTCCTACTTTGTGGTAGTTTTGTAAAATGATGTCAAGATGTCAAGGCTCCTGACACATCCTGAATTCTGAAAGAATGTGCTTCCTGAATATTCCTGATAATGGGCTTAGTATCAAAAGGGTTAATGAGGTTGAGTTAACGCAGCATTTCCTGCTTGAAGGAGAACTGAGTCCAACAAGATTAGAAGCATTTTCTTATTATTTTTCTCTGTGTTTGCAGTAACTGCTTCTCCTGGAAGCTTTTACCTGGGGGAAGGAATAAAGCAATATCACTAACCTGCCTGGCATCTGGCTTCCAGCAGGGAAAGACGCTCATCCACCTCACCCCTCGGGCTTCTTTAACTGAATTAGCCGTATTAAGTGCCTTGGTAGCCCAGGGAATGAGAGTCGTTGATCAGTGTGCCTGGGAAGGCATGTTTTCAGGGTATAATTCTGCCGGAGGAGAATGGACTCCCCAGCACATGGGCCTAAACTGCAGAGTAACAGAGCCCTAAATCTCCAGTTACAGATTTACAGCCTCCATTCTCCGTCTTTACTGCAAATACAATCCGGCAGTAATGGTCTAACACAGCAACACCATCACCAACTGGCTGATGGCTCGCATAAAAGCAATGTCAACCAAAAACTATGAGTTTATAAAAGGGAACAAACCCTCAACAGTGACAAGAACATGAAACCCATTAACAATTTAAACACTCTCCATTTTTTATTTCCCACCTTGAAGCTATTATTGCTGATAGAAAGCTTCTCAGTGGAGTTAACCACTGCAAGGAAGGGTTAGGAAGCTAGCTTAACTCCTAAGACAAGGGGTTACGTGGTTTGAACCATTTGATAGTGTGGCTTGAACCTTTGTTAATAGGAATGCCACTTGATAACCTGTAGTGCAAAAGAAGGTCTTAGAATACTGTAAGTGTGATAGGATCTCCCCTAGTAGGTCTATCAGATTATTCTCAGGAACCACACTGAATAAATGCAGTTGGAATTGGATTGGCTAGTCTATTGAACATGCCAAGACTTGAACCTGTACTGTAAAAGAAATGGTAGAATATTTTTTGGAGAAACTTCTGTAAAAATCAAGGATCAACTCTGGCATTATAATAATAAATGCTTATATGAAATTTTATTTCTGTGATAGCTGTAACCCTTTGAAGGAACATTGCCACCAGAATATTTCCATTTTGCAAATTGACTATACCTGGGCTGTGATGTAAAATGTAACTCGTCACACACTATTAGCTTCCAGTCTTTAGGTAATCAGATACAAACATAATTTGCTCAACTTAACTACAGGACTCTCCCATTTAAAACAAATATTACTGTGGAATTCTCTGGTGGAAAATGGTTGAGCAAGCCATCTCCCTCCCCATCCTTTCAAATTCCCCAACTTCCCCTAGTAAAAATAAAGATAGAACCTTAAGGAGATATATAAGCCCATCATTGGGTGATTTACCCCCAAAACAAAAGTTCCTCCCTTTGTTTTATAAATCAGACAAACACAATAGCAATAGGAAAGTTGTTCTCTTTGTGGTTTCGAGCTGTTTGCATATGTAATTGGGCAAACAGTTCATCTTTTGGAAATAGGATCTTAGCACTAAAAAAGGAATGAAATCTTGTTCTTGCAAAGAAAAAAAAAAAGACCATGTTGAACATGGTCATATATATCTATATGAATAGTGCCAAAGAACTTAAAGTCCCTGATTTACATATATTGTGCTGATTATTTGAGCATCAGTATAAAAAATTTAATCTGTACTAATGGGCCTGGGGGAAGCACAAATAAAACCGAGAAATAAATACTTGTTTTGCAGTACAATGAATGCTATTAATGTATATAAAACACTGGCTTCAGTGATGTACAAGCTATTGTATTCTAAGAATATTCCTACATTTTTGGCACTTTTAAAAGGCATTACCTCACAAAGGACTATCAACCTATTTGCAGACTTTTAACCTTGGCTAACATTAAGAAAGGAATCATTTCATTCTGCTTTTTTTTTCATATACACAGATTTTGAACTGAGCAGATACTACACCTATTGGTTTTAAATGTCACCTCCTCTAAGAAAAGGAAAAAGTTCAGGAGATGAAAAAGAAGAGATGTCAAATAAAAGACAAGAAACAAGGAACTAAGAAAATAAAATTATTTTCCCCACGGTATGCAACAAAATCAAGCTACAATAATTCTAGTTATAATAATGTTAGAAAATGGTTAGCCTTAATGCCTGATAATGACCAGAGCTAATATGGTTCTGCTTTCAGTGTGGATAATGTTTAAGGAAGTAGGAGAATGCATGGCAGCTTTCCTGGACCATACAGTTAACCCAATGAAGCCTTTTCTCCAGCTTGAGTCATAACCATAAACACTGCCCCATCCCCACATTCCAGTAACAAAGTCCTTCCTTCCTCCTTCTCCCTGAAACAAAGGGGACAACAGTGTGTTTGGTGGGAACATCTTGAAATAAGATATCACTCCCCAAATGGAAGGAAGTCACAGGGGAGATTGACGCCATAAAGGCAGTTCTATCCTATTGAAACACCAGCAGATGGGGTCATAAACATTTCCTTCTCCCCTTGCTAACAGCCACCAAGTCAGCTTCATCTTTATCTTTATCTTCCTGTCAGGTCATAAATACCTCTCACTCAAGCTTCACTCACAGCTGGGCCATGCCAAGCAAGTTTACTTCCTGTTAAAGGTTCCTTTCAGCAAACATTTAGAAGTAGTTGGGGGAAAGAAAACTGAAAATTCTGCTAATGATACACAGTTACAGTATTCCAAAGGAACCTTGGAAACCTCATAGATGGGGTTTGACCAGACTAAGAAATGACCAAACTGCCTAGCAAAAAGCATGGAGATCCACTTAAAAGAAGATGCATTCACAGGGAGAATGGGTCAAATAATTAGTTAAAACTTATACTTACATACAAACAAAATAAACGAGCTGAATAGTGTCATGGGCTTTCATTCTTTCTTCTAGAACCTCCAAAATGATGCATGGGTGCTTGCCATTTGTTCCTGGGTCTAAAACCTGGACCATAATCATAGATAACGGAAACAGAAGATTTCTAGGAGTAGTAACTCAATACAGAGTCATGGCTCAGGCCAGAGGTTGGAGAAAGAACACACCCCTTTACTTTCAGAATTTTGGCACATGAGGAAGGAATGACCTGACTCTTTTTCCTTCCTGGGGAACAGTTTTACACTTGGAAAACCATCTGCCTGAGATATTGCTGGCAACTCCAAAATTATAGAATCTAAAATGGTAGGAACCTGGAAAACAGCAGGTACGTTCCTCCTTGACTTGGCTGGAGCAACTGCCTCTCTTAAATTTCTGGGATATAAGATCACAACCAAAAAAACTGTAGTCTTTCTAAAACACGACCCACAATCTTTTTTTTTTAAAGCATCATTTTAATGAACACATTCTGACAAAATAGTTAAGTCTTCTTCTTCTTCTTTTTTTTTTTTTTATTTTTGAGACAGAGTCTTGCTCTATCGCCCAGGCCGGATTGAGTTCAATGGCGCCATCTCGGCTCACTGCAACGTCCGCCTCCCAGGTTCAAACGTTTCTCCTGCCTGAGCCTCCTGAGTAGCTGAGATTACAGGCGTGCACCACCACACCCGGCTAACTTTCGTATTTTTTTTTTTCAGTAGAGACAAGGGTTCACCATGTTGGTCAGGCTGGTCTTGCACTCCTGACCTTGTGATCCACCCGCCTTGGTCTCCTAAAGTGCTGGGATTATAGGCGTGAGCCACTGTGCCCAGCTAACTCTTCTTAAATGATGATAATGACAGGCTGCTGTTCATTTACAAGAAGTAGACTTTTGCTCCAACAAGGATTGGGTAAAAGTGCCTTTATTATGCTTTAGAATGACTGATTCATACTGGCTTATTTCACTAAATCATTTGATGTTTACATGTGCTTTTAGATAACATGTGGCTTTAAAGGGAGAAAAATGAAGACAGCACTTACCATAATAAGTTTTCTATGGTAGTTACAACAAATGGGTTTGAATTCTAGCTCTGATACTTTACTAGTTGTGTGACTTTGGGAAAGTTACTTAACCTCTCTGTGCTTCAATTTTCTCATCTATAAAATGTACAATAATAGGCCAGGTGCGGTGGCTCATGCCTGTAATCCCAACACTTTGGGAGGCTGAAGCGGGTGGATCGCTGGAAGTCAGGAGTTCAGGACCAGCCTGGCCAACAGGGTGAAACCCTGTCTCTACTAAAAATACAAAAATTAGCCAGGCATGGTGGTGCATGTCTGTAATCCCAGTTACTAAAGAGGCTGAGGCAGGACAATCATTTGAACCCAGGAGGCAGAGGTTGCAGTGACCCAAGATTATGCCACTGCACGACCAGCCTGGGTGACAGAACTAGACTCCATCTCAAAAAAAAAAAATCATAAAACAAAAAAACCCCAACTAAAATGTACAATAATAATGTCTTTCTCACTGGGCTGCTATAAATTAAAATACATAAATCACTTAGAAGATAGCCTGGGACATTGTAGGGGCTCTGTACATTTTAAAACACATATAAAATGGAAGACTTAGGTAATTCATGATCTGTATTGTACCTAAGCAAAGGATATATTGTACCTAAGCAAAGGTTATAGTCTTAAAAATCTTCAGTTAAGCTGAATAATAGACTTCAGACTGGCATTCAAAGGTTTCCACAAATTAGGCTGGTTAACCTTTACTGTCCTCTCTCATCATCCTCCTACAATTAAATAACCCTTGTTAGATTGGACTATTTGGTGTTTCCTGAACACATTCTACACCTACACCTTTGTGGATGTAGCCCCATTGCTCTAGGGTTCACCATTCTCACTTCTATCTTCCCCTATCTCTACTTGTTGAAATCATAGCATAGCATAGCAGAGGTTCTCTCATTCAAACCATAAGGCTTTATTTTATTTTTATAACCATCCTTCAAAGCCTGATTCAAATACGGTTCTTTGTGGAGTTCTAGAGCTGGAAGAGCTTTAGAGACTAAATGATGTAATTTCTCTTTTTACTAAGGCATGCAGAGATTAAGTGATTTGCCCAAAGACACCAAGCTACAGCCTGGACCACAATTCAGGTCTCCTAACAGTGCAGAGATCTCTGAGAGTTAATAACCCAATCCTTCTGGTCTTTCTTATCACTCTAATTTAAACTGACTGGTCTCCTTGGAGCTGCTATGTACTTACAGCACTTGTCACACAGCCTCTTGAATTGCAGTTATGTGGGTGCATAACTTATCTCCCATATCTCTCATGTGCCTTTGATGCCTCTGTCTATCCCTGGATTGCTTAGAACAGAGTTTTAACCAGAAGGCATTTAGTAAATATTTGTTGAATTAATGTATAAATGAATGTTAGAAAGGAGGGAATTAAACAGCCTTTCCCATCCCACTAACTCATACCTCTCACAGTCTCAAAAGTTCTCTCTAACCCAACTATCTGAATTGAACCATCAATTCCAGTGCACAATAAGTAAATACCTCCACAACTGCAGAAAAGTGTCACTATACATAATAATATACACTAATTCACTTACTTTACAAAAGTCTCTGTGTACTCACTGTGTGCATTTCGTTTCAAAGTATGCACACAATTTACCAAAGAAGTAGGAGATCAAACCCTGCCTTCCTATTAGTCACATTCTATTGGAAAGAACTATATACAGCACAGCTAGACATGAAAGCACCATGAAAGCACAGACATGATAATGAAGGCAAATAGCTATAAAAAGGGATTCAGGGAGGCTAAAGAAATAGTAGTTACCAGAGGAATATGCCAATACTATGTAGTATGTGTTATACTGTCTCTTTTATAGGGCTCCAATTTGCAAGCTAAGCCCAATACAATTTGTTTCCTTCTATCCAATACTTCTGATTTTTCTTCCTCTATCATTCATTTTCTTTACTCAATGATTTAAAGGTAACCTTCTTTTCCTACCTCAGAAAAGTTTTAGTTGCTGACCAAAGTTTGACTAAATACCATTACATGTATACTTTTCCAGTTGGTGATAGTAAATAATAGTAACAATACATAAACCATTTTAAAATTTTCAAAGTGTTTTTATGTATCTTTTTTCATCCTTTTCCCCCCACAAACTCAGAAGGAAAGTGTCAAGTGCAAACTGTATACTATAGATGCATAGCTACACTTCAATTTTGCAAGACTGTTCTACTTCATTCCTGGAATCTCTCTTCATGAATTTCCTGAAAAGAGGAAAGCAGAAGTAAGGCATATCTCTATCACAATGACCTGCTTATTTTCTTTATCATACTAATCACAATCTGTAATTATTTTATTTATTGGCTTAATTCTTTATTGTTGGTCTCCCCAGTAGAATGTAAAACTCCTTGAGTTTACTCTCCTTGAATGTAAAACTCATCCATTTTATTCTTTCATTGTAGGTACTCAACAAGAAATTTTTGAATTGATGAATGAATGATCAGCAATACTATTTCTATTAAGGCAAATAGGTCATAATGATAAAAGAGGCCAATGAACAGACCTCATAGTGTAGAACTGATTAGCTGTATTTTTATCCATTTCTTCTTGCAAGGATGGCCTGTGCAGGAACAGGCAGTCTTCTTAGTTTTCACTTCTGTCAGTCCTTCACCAAATAATTATTATTTTCTCTGTATAGGGTACTGTATTAAAAACTGTAGGGGGGTGCAGGGAACAGGTGGCTCACACTTGTAATCGTAGCACTTTGGGAGGCTGAGGCGGGTGGATCACCTGAGATCAGGAGTTTGAGACCAACCTGGCCAATATGGTTAAGCCAAGATTTTTGTATTTTTAGTACAAAAATACAAAAAATAGCCAGGGGTGGTGACACGTGCCTGTAATCCCAGCTACTCGGGAGGCTGAGGCAGGAGAATTGCTCGAACCCAAGAGGTGGGAGTTGTAGTGAGTAGAGATCGTGTCACTGCACTCCAGCCTGAGAGACAGGGCAAGACTCTGTCTCAAAAAAGAAAATGGAAACAACAAACAAACTGTAGGGGATAAGAAATTTAAGACATAATCCTTGGCCCCAAGGAGCCTATTTGATTATAGTAATATAAGACAGCAAATGACAACTACAAGAAAAAGTTATGCAGTCCACATGTGTTTTCAATGAACAAAGGAAGAAACTGTCTTAGGTTGGTGTGATCAGGAAGCCTGGGAGCAGTGGTAGTATTTGAGTTGAAGATAAGCTTAATTTCTATCAATGAACAGGGTTTAATAGAGGGCCTTTAAAAAAAATCATGTAACTGTGGTATGCCTCAACATACTTCAAATTTAGATAAGAACATTTAATTAAAGAATATAAACATTTGAGATCCTCTAATAGACAATAGCTTGTCAATGCAAAATAGTTCTATTAGACAATTTGGCTGGCCTCCACAGCAAGTTTTTAATGGCTTTATGTGTGTTTAATCACACTCAGTTGGTCTAGCTCACTCAGCTTTAGTCCCATTAGAATTTAAAAGGTCAAGTTTCAAAAGCCTAGAAAAGTGATTTAGAATAGAAATACCAGCTTAACCTTAGCCATGGCTAAACTAACATTATAATAGTATGGAAAATTGTACCTTATAGAAAATATATGGACAAAAGAAGAATATTAAAACTTTACAATTCTTGGCTGGGCGCAGTGCCTCACACCTTTAATCCCAACACTTTAGGAGGCTGGGGCGGGCAGATGGCTTGAGCCCAGGAGTTTGAGACCAGCTTGGGCAACATGATGAAACCCTATCTCTACCAAAAATACAAACTATTAGCTGCGTGTGGTGGCATGTGCCTGTAGTCCCAGCTACTCAGGAGGCTGAGATAGGAGAATCGTCTGAGCCCTGGAAGTCGAGACTGCAGCGAACCATGATCACGCCACTGCACTCCCGGCTAAGCAACAGAGCAAGAGCTTGTCTCAAAAAATAAATAAATTTTTAAAAAATTTTAAAAAATAGAATTTTAGTAAAATTTAAAATCACAATTTGAATTTTACTAAAAATTATGACTCACTGATAGCTTTTGATGCATATTGCTTATATGGGAGGGCACAGAGGCCTTATAAGTTAGTGAGAAAGATACAGACCTAACAGCACAAATAGGGAGCAATCTTTTAAAATGACACAGATCTGTTACAGCTCAGGAAAATAAGAGAGGAGTTTAGGAGCATTTCCTAAGGCTTGCTGGTTGGAGCTTCTGCTTTCTGCCTGAAGCATCCTATCCAGTCTCTTACCCTCATCATGCTGCCATTAAAATCTCTCCTGCCTTTTCTCACATACACATTCCTCAGTATTTCTTTCCCTAATATTTATATCTGGTTTCACTTACTGCAATTTTATAGCATGTTTTATATTAAAATGATTCCAAACTGTTATAATCTCACAGATTATAACATAGATCTCATAGATTTTAACAATCTGGAGTCAATTTAATATAAAACATATTGTGAAATTGCAGTAAATGAAAAAAAATTTATATATTTTTGCTGCCCTAGATAGTTTTGTTTTGTTTTGTTTTGTTTGTTTATTTGAGATGGAGTCTCGCTCTATCACCTAGACTGGAGTGCAGTGGTGTGATCTTGGCTTACTGCAACCTCCACCTCTCAGGTTCAAGTGATTCTCCTGCCCCAGCCTCCTGAGTAGCTGGGATTACAGGCATGCATCACCATGCCCAGCTAATTTTTCTGTTTTTAGTAGATATGGGGTTTCACCATATTGGCTAGGCTGGTCTTGAGCTCCTGACCTCATGATCTGTCTCCCAAATCTGCCTCCCAAAGTGCTGGGATTACAGGAATGAGTCACTTGCCTGGCCCATAGTTTTTTTTAAGCTGCCCCTTTCATCAATCAAAAGGTCAGAAATTAGTCTAAGTATGCAATCTTCTCCTTTTTCTAAAAAAATAGTGTTTTGGCATTATTTAAAGTCATAATTCTTTATTTTTATAATCATCTCTGTTATACAACTTCATCTCTCAGGAATTATAGCTCCATTTCTGATATTTCCACACCTGCAGACATATAGAGGATTAAAAAGTGGATTAAGAAATGTCACCATAAAGCAAGCAAAGTCCTGAGGGAGACAGTCAGGGAGACAAGTAACTTAGTATAAATGGAAGGTGCCAAATGGTAATAAAACCAAAATGGGAAATCTTGAAAATAAAATGACTATGCATTAAAAATATATTTGGGCCAGCTCCTCTGAGTTCGTGTTTTGTAATATTAACTATTTAAACCTGCTTAAAATGAGAGCTTTGAGTTCTCAAAATCCTTTAATTCGGTTAAACATCCGCTACCCTGAAAGGACTCCACAGCATCCCATAAAACATTATTTATCTGTGTGCGTTAACTGCAAGATACTGTAATTTCCAGAATAAATGCTGGGTGTAAATTGTTGTTTATGTTGGATCCTGACTGTCTTTACGAGAAACAAAGTGAAAACGGAATCTTCACAGCTTTATTTCTTCCGTTAAAGTCTATTCTGCAGCAGGAAACATGCCTGGTGGAGTTTCTTAATGAACACTTATGAAGACTGTTGGTTAAAATCAAGTATATAGAATCACCTCCAAATGTATACCCTCTTTTATTCTACATTCTTTTCATTTAAATCAAGTTAAAGTGAAAGTAGCACCATTCACATTGTTATAAAGGTCTGTCAGCATTTTTATGCAAAGCCTTGTTGTCACAAGTTTACAACTTGAAAGGGACAAGAAAATTTTTTTTAAAAGAACTTTAATACAGAGAAACTTAGCCTAGAAATGAATTGCTGTATTCATTTATCTTTAATGACTTTTTAAGGTCCATCTTGGGGCAAAAGATAGATAACCTAGTGATTTAAAACATTTGGTTGGAATTTTCTGTTTTCCACCATAATAGCTTTCAAAGACATTTCAGCTATAAAATTGATTAAAACATGAAATTTTCTATGTGCATGAATTTTCTAAAAGACATTAAAGATTAGAAATTTCATGTATCACCTCCTGATCTGCTGCCACACAAAACACACAACAAAAATAATTACTTTTTCTCATAAACGAAAAATCAGGCATGGAGAAGTTACAAAGGTTTCGAAGTCAAATATGCATAGAACTACGTAAAATTTCAAAATTATCTTTTAAATTCTTTCTCTGAACACTTGGAAATTATCTCTTCCCAAACACCACTGCTAAATTCTAAACAAGAAGAGATAATCTTTTGATGCATGTATTAAGTATTTATTTAACATTTATTCTGAAAAAAAAAAACTGCACAGATTTTAAGGCTAAGAATTTACTGTGGCTGTGCAGCAGCTGCTCTCACCTGATAAAATAGTGATGATTCTTTCTGAGCGATTCTGATTTATCAGGTCAGTGACCAACAAACTATAAAATAGATTCTAACAGCCCCCAAAGGGTTGGTATAGACTCTTGAGTAAATAATATATGTAAGCGAGAATGGGAGAGAGAGAAACAACACAAGGAGAGAGAGAAATAAAGAGAAGAGCACACACATGAGTGGCCTAGTTTGTTTGTTATAGGACAGAGAGTCCTTGATTTTAATCCCAGTTTTCTCACTCAGTAGCACTTCTTGAGACTAAACGTCAGATAAGAAGATAGTACTGTTTTTAGCGAGAAAGAGGTCCCATAGCAGCTCTATAGAATCTTCTGATATATGTTGTTTTGCCCTGGATTTCACATAAGCCATGAACTAGTTGTTACTTTGCCTATACTTTTACACATATATCTGAGAAGGCAACCAATGACTTCTGGGAAAATCTACCAATTCTTAAAATGAACTCTAGAGAAGGAATATGAGGAATAGTACATTATCATTTTAGTCTTGTTCTACTTAAAATCTTAATGAATAGAATTGCTATTCAGATAAGTTTACATTGGATTTCAAGGAATTCAAGGAAACCTTAATAAAGGAATTCAGATAGTATGATAAAAATGGCCAAAGCTCTAAGGCAGTGTGTGTGTGTGTGTGTGTGTGTGCACACGCACACACACGCCCGCATACATGTGTACAGATCAAGTGGCTTACAACCATAGCCGATATGAGGGAGAAACTTTGATCTATATACTGTACTTAAGTCAAGTTTTCCTAATTGCATCAGCTTCCCTGGAGGTCTCTGCTGCTTTATTGCTGGAGTTGATGCTATAGAACTTCTCTCAGGTTTAATGGCATAGTAAGAGTTGTATTTGCTTTTCGGATTTTGAAAACTGGATACAAATTGTTGCTTAGGTTTTAAAACCACAGATTAAGTAACATCATTCTGGTCCCCAGTGGGGACATATCACTGTGGTCCTCTGATCACTCTTCACTTAAAGAACTGCAACATGAAGTAAGCATGATAGGTTTCAGTTTGTGAGCCATCCTAGCTCTTATGAGAAGGGGGCTCTCAATCTTTCTCTGGAGATTTGCAAGGTGGGAGTGTAAAGAGAGGCTTAAGGCTGAGGCAAGGATGAAATGGTTTCTAAAAGTCCCCTCTAAGAGTACAGTGGGACACTTACAAATCTAACTCTCAAAACTTTGAACTCTTTTTTTCTGGGTTAGAACTTGGGTCTTCAAGTTGTGGCAAGGACAAGAATGAAAAAGCAAGGGGAAGGAAGGAGAAGGAAAGATAAATGTAAGAACAGAGATGGTTTTCCAGAGATGAGCATGGGATATTTGCCAAACAATCCACTCTTGAGTCAAACTACTCTTGACTCAAGACAGTGCTAGCAGTTTTATGAGCAATGGCTTCATTTCTCTCTAAAATTATACAAGTGGCATTTCTTGGTGTGATTTTATAGAGATAGTATGGTTTTTTTCCCCAAGGGAATCCAAATTAGGTATGGGTTAGGACGGCTACTTCTCTTAGGCATAGGTGCTGGACTCATCTCCCCCCACTGAACCTGGACCCTGCTGTGTTCTGTAATGAGACCTTGTCTTTTATATGACTGTGGAAGGGACTAGAGCCAATGCTACCTCATACTCTTCTTATCTCTCTCTGAGAGATCAAGAGATGCTCTGGCTGCCACCAAGGGGAGGCAAAAGACTAGAGTTCAGATAAACTTTTGATAAAGTGCCATAGCAAACCCCTCATCAGAAGGCAGGAAAGGTCACAAAGTTAAAAAAAAATAATAAGAAGAAAATATAACTGCTTTCTTATGAGGAAAATATTATGAGTTCTTCCCCTTTTTCAGCTTTTATGGAAGGAGATTCTGCCAGTTCCCTCAGAAAAAAATAAGAAAAAGTAGTTTTAAAATGAGATTATGCACCTTCGGGGTGCCATTAGGAAGTTTTACTGTACTGAGATGACATGAAAGCTCTGGAATTAATATCCCTGAGATGCTTCAAACCTGCAATAGCAATTATTGTACTACGTGTCCCTGGATAAATAATAGGGCCATTCAACTAATTAGCTTCAATGATTTCAGCTCCCTGTAAATTCTCTCTCACTCGGCTATAAAAATAACACTAGGAAAACTTTTGGTAAGAGAAACTTCTTTCAAGATATGTTTTCTTTTCCTTTTTTCCCCCTTCAGTTTATAATGTGCAATGTGTAAAGTAACTTTCATTCCTAATCACAAAGCTAGAATGGAATATACAAAATTTGCACAATATTAATTGCCATTTACTGCTATCGAACATATTGATTTAAATCTCTAAATCTTGCCTTCAAATACGACATAAATGTTTTGAGAAATTTAAACTAGTTTCCTGATACATAGTATAAGCAATCATGTCTGCATGGGGAATAGAATATAAATCCCAAGTGCGCATATACACAGATGTATGGTTAAAGAGAGACGAAAGAATTACTTATGTCCACACTACAATATATTATCGCCATGTTATTTTGACAACACATTAGCTTTTTAATGGTGTTCATGGAACATTAATTAATTCCATCATATTTGCTGAATGCCTACTAGATGCAAGATGTAAAGTTGCTTCTGTATGTTCTCTTGGAAGACAAGTGGATTTATTTAACTTAAACATGGTATTATTCCTGCTTAAAATGATAAGGATTCTCCTATGCTTCTGTCACCTAGAAATACCATAAAATTCTGCAAATTCAAGGCAATAAGGATGTGAACTTCAATAATACAAGCAAATACAATTCTAACAACATCAGCAATGGTCTGAAAATCTATATGATCCCAAGAGGACTTGAATTTTCTTACAGCTTAGGGCTTTGTTTTGTTTTTCTTTTTCCTTTGGGTAAGCTGTTGAGATTTCTTCTTTCCCTTTCATTCCCTTCTCTACACATTGAAATGAATCAGAAGCTCCTCCCCTAGATGGGCTAGTACTCCTCCTTCAAATGCTGAACGTCATCACAGGAGAGACAGAGGGACCTAGTGAGGCAGATGGTGATAAGCTCATCCTTGGTGAAGAAAGGAAGAGGAAAAGAGTCTGGAACCTCTTCTTGGGCTTATCTTGTTTTTAATTAACAGAATATAATTAAAATTCAAGCCAGACAAAATGACTGGATCTTAAATCAGAATTATGTCTAAGAGTGGAGACTGTAGTCATCCGTTTGCACTCATTAGAGGTGACCTGCACTACTTTCTGGGTCTCTCATTTTGCACTGCTACTTATAAGCAAGTTCTTTTTTTACTTTTTAGTCACATAAAAAAGGATTTTTTTCCTTTCTGCACCAATACTAACTAACTAACTAACTATATATATATATATATATATATGTATATGTATATATATATATATAGACACATATATATGTAGTTGTACTGCACATTAAGATAAAGAATACAGGATAACAGAATACAATATAATAGACTTTAAAAACTCATGACTTTCCTCTGTAATTATTACATTCAAAATGACTCCCCTAAAATTGATAATCATGTAATCTGGCAAAGAAATTTTCCTAGTGTTATTTTTTTATAGCCAAGTGAGAGAAATTTTTTCCAGTAAAAAATTTGAATGTTAAAATTTTCCCTAACTTAAACAAAATGTGACTAGAGATTATAGTTTTTGTTTTACAATCATCCCACAATATTCAAACGTTCTAGTCTCACCACCTCAAAATCTATACCTAAGAGCTACCTAGGAGGTTTGTAATATCAACCCCCGTAATTTTTCCTTTGAAGAGATCTGCAGCCTCAGCTTATGAAAAATGCAGTCTGTTCACCCTAGGAGAATATAAGTCATAACGTTTGTTTTGGAAATCTATTTTACCCAATATTTCTCAATGAAATAAATTGTATAAATGAAATAAAACTGACACTGCAATATTTACTAAATCACTACCGTCTGCTCTCTGCTTAACGCTCTGGCTATCATTGGTTTCTCCTTCTTGTTCAGTTTAGCAGCCAAAAGAGCAAAGGAAAAAGGCTTCTGCAAAGATGCATTTTTAAATCAATATAAATAAGGATATAAAATAGCCACACTTAGCATAGTTTCCTCCTTCCTTGTTATCCCCATGCACTTGTCACTTTCTCACTGGCTTCTCTTCTTAATAATGTGCATTCTTCAGTTTACCAAAATGTGTGTGTGTGTGAGGAGTTCACACATAGAACTAGGGCAAAAAGGTCCAGAGAGTAGTATAAGAGAGAAAAATTCATGTAAACCAATCCCATGTAAACTTTATTAATGGTTTGATATTACACATAGACTAAATGATGAAAAAATTTGTTAAAATAACTGACATCCTTAGTTGAAAATAACTATCAATAAAAATGAAATATGTAAAGGTGAAAGTGGTTAGCAAAAAGATACTTTTTAATATCAACTCTACAAATAAAAATAAAAATATTTTCAGGCCCTTGAAGAGCAAATGTTTCTTTTAGTCTGTGGCATCACAGAGTCACACTCTTGCATTGACAATGAAGGAAACTAGACTCCACCAGCATCCTAGTCCTAGTTTTCAGGATAGCTGTGAGGCAGTGTATAAAGCCTCATGCAGAGAAATTCCCCTCTATTCTATGGATAGTCTGATTCATGAAGGAGCTGGACCTATCTGTTTATAAGTGCTGAGAAAGTCTTGTAAAAGACATTGCCTATGAAAAGAGAGAAGCAAGGTAAAAATGGGACAAGAGGCTCTGTGGGCTCCTTTGGCAACTGAAGGTAAGGAAGGAAGAAGCTAAGCTATAAATAAAAAATATTTCTAGAAATGGTATGTGGATGATGCATTATTAATGATTGTGAAATACATCTCAATATGGAGGGGAGAGTGGCCACATCTTAAGATGGAATAGAGCCAATATCACAAAAGACTTGGTCAAAACACTGCTGATGCTCTTGTGATTTTAGAAGGATGCAAAATACTCCCTGAAGTCAAAGAGGTTTTAAGTGTTGATAAGTCTACTTGATTACGCACAGTGATGATACTAAATAACTAATATGCAATGAAGATATGAAAAAACACACAACGTTATTTTGATAATCTCAAATGTTTAAATCTTACAACTGTATGAGAGCCTAGCTTACTGTTATTTAAAAATATTTTTATTGTATTTTAAAATGTTTATCTTAAAAACATTTAAAAACAAGTCTCATTACCTACAGAGTCTAGAAAGTACTGTAGCTTGAGGTTATGAAACCGAAGGATTTCTGACTTACTGTTCTCTGTTTTAACCACTAGATGTATTTTCTGTTAACACATTCTGGGGCTAAAAAATATTTGCCCTTCTCATGTTTCTCTGGATTCCCAAATACGTATCCAAACAGTATTTAACCACTTTACTTCAAACACAAATCTTGCATGTGGAGCTATGTATGAAGGTATTATAATTATAGTAGTAATGTAAATATGGTTAAAGAGGACCAAGACAGGTGACAGATGGTCACCATACTTAAGACTTATAACTTAAAAATGTAGCTTCACTTTGAAGGGTGTATTTGTGATATATCCATGGACATTCAGAAAATTTGTTGGAAACTTACAATGAAGGAAGACGATTAGTAGGTTAATATACTCTTTTCTTTTTCTTTTTTTTTAATTTGTTATCTAAATATGAGACTTAGTCCTGGTGCCTGAATTTGAGGGTCTATCACACTGCTCATCTCATGAATCAATTTTTACAGCTGTAGAAGATAATAATGGTAATAACACTATAGAAAAAAACTACCATGACCTATAAGTTATTACAATCTTTTAAAAAATAACTGTAGTGTATGGAGCTTCTTCATTTCTTGGAGTAGAAAAGGAACTGACAGTTGGAGGCTCTGAAGTTGTTCATATATTTCCTGAATGCATGCAAGTGGTTGATTTGCTCACAAAGGAAGAACAGCTTTGAATATGGGCCACATGGATGAGAAAAGTGACCCAACATTAGAAATCTGCTGAGGACAGTCACCTTCTGGCCCACCTGTCTCTTGCATCAAGTTCTAGCAAAAAGGTCACAACATGACACACTAGTGCTTTATCATCCTACAACAAAAAAAGTCAAGATTCTTGGACAGTTAAAGTGATGCTCTTATGTAGTAAATCGTCAGTATTCCCAACAGGACAGTCCTCTGATGGTGCTTTTGATACTGAAATTTCAAAGATCTCTGTTCACCTGAATGACAACCATAAATTAAGTCCCCAATAAAGCCCAAAATGTTCTTCTATTGCATTTATCAGAGAAGATGCAAAGTATAAAACTTTCATCCTGGTGTGCAGATTTCCATATGCTTAACAAGAACTCACCTGGTGTCTATATTATGAGAAAAGATTACCCTTATAAGACAAATTATATTCAAATGAAGTGGATTCACCAAGCACACAGTTTATCTTCAGATCTGCAAGCCTTCCTTAAAGCATGACTGTGCAACAAAAGAGTTTTAATGCCACTCCACTCTGTAATGCACTGCATACTAACAAAATTTATATACATTACTGGTGCCGTTAAGGAAACTTAAATGACTTGCAGTTTCTCTAGATGAGATTTTAAAAAAATCTTAAAAAGGGTGTGTAGCATACAAATGAAATCAGATTACATTAGAAGTTGTTTAAAAGTACAAACATAATACTGCTTGTGTACCAGCTATAGAACACACAGCAAAGATTTGTTTTACTTCTCTTAGACAAGCATTCTACAGTCACTGAACATAAACAACCATAAAGTTACAGCTGCTTTTAAAATGTCACTTAGGGACAAACTGTATAGATGGGAAATTAGATAGTACTGAATGGTTCTGGAGAAGGACCAGGCCTGTACTCTGAACTCCTAGCTCTGCATTCATGAGAAAGAATAAAATATTTCTCATCGCCAATCATGTTTTCATATGTATGTACCTATACCTACAATGTGATCCAAATAATTTACCAGATAACTAATACTTTCCAAAATATACTTAAAAATTGAGTCTAGTTATATTGTATGAAAATCGAGAAAAATGAGGTAGATGAGGTTTGGGTAACAATTAAAATTTTAGGCAGATGCTTGAATGCACAGATTTTTTTAAATGAGGGACTCTATAGAACATGCTGCAAAAATGACTCAAGCTAAGATTTCCAGTTAGGTATGCTAAGACAGGCAATATACTTTTAGGAGGCTGAATAAAATGTAGAATAACTTATATTTTAAAATTGCATAATGATGTCAAATCTTTAAGCTTTCAAGCAGAGGATTTGCAATAAAATGAAATCATTAGGCAAAGAGTGGCCACTGTTATGATGAGAAGAAAAAATAAGTCAAAATTCTCATATCTATTATTATATTAGAATAGTTCACTTTCTTCTCTACATAATAACATTGGGTATTAAAGAGCCATTTATGCATACCTTATTATTATTTATGAAATTACAAGTACACACGGTGTCTGATAACTCATCTCTCTGTATTAAATAGGAACATACATTGTTTTTTAAAATGTCTGCCTTTTACAATGTGCTAAGTAACAGCTTTCCATAGCATAATCATGAATGCATTATATAATGTACTTTATAAGAAGTTATTAAGGATTATGACTATAGCAACGTAATTCTAATATAAATATGAATAAAGCATTTAGGAATGATAGTTTCACTTAGACTGTTACCTATATATTTTGCAGCAATACAATTATCATAGGAGAAGACATACCACATTTACAGAAAAAGCCGTTTCCACGAATGTTAGTAAAAATCCTATAACGTAGGTGTTTTTCTAGCAATTTCAAAAAATCCATGCCTTTAAAAACATGAGAAGAATCCACAATGCCACCTACAGTACTCTCGACAGTCATCTTGCCTTGGCAGGAAAAAAAGATCAGCTTTATTTGAAAAGCCAGGTGCATGTAAATTTCCAAACTGCAAGTAGGTGGCAGTGGAGACATTTCTGGATGGCTCTTCTCAGTTGGAAATGTGAAAGGAAGAAGAAACCTCCTTAAAAACAAGTTAGAAACATACTAAAATAAATAATTTCCTGAAATGTAACCTTCCATAGCAGATCACCATTAAGAGCTAATAAATTATTTGTCTTTAGGGACCAAAATCCCACCAATCTCTTAATGAAGACATCCATAGCATGAAAATTGAGCAGCAAGGATGATAGAAAAAATTGAAAAGAGAGAAGGGTTGGACAGTTGTTTCCCGCAAATCTAAAAGAAATAATTAGGAATTTGATGTGGACAAGAAACTCCGAGGCTAGTAGCATGAAATACATGAATTTAAAACTAGTAAGTTAGCATTTTAAAAAACCATTAAGAAATCTCCTGTTTGTGAATTTAAGAGTAAGGGAGATAAATTCATTCGGATCTGGTCTTTAATGAAGAATATCAATTGAGTCCATCAAAAAAATTGTGTACAAGAGGCTATTAAACAATGTAGACATATTTAAAGTGTGCTCAACTCTAAACAAATACTAGAAACATTAGAATAAAACTACCTGCATTGTCTTTCAAGGTTAATGAGGTTAATGAGTTGGCAGTTAGATTCATTCCATTCTCAAGTTTACCTGCAAAGATAAGCAGGTCTTTAAGTTGTATTATCAGTTCAATCTAATTGATCTGACTTGTGGACATCATATTTGAAACTGGAAAGTGCTCAAGGATTAAACACTGGAGGTGTGTGTGTGTGTGTGTGTGTGTGTGTGTGTGTGTATCAATATAGATAGAAAGAAGTAGGTAGGTAAATGGGTTGTAAGAGGGGAAAAAGGAAGTTAATGACATTATTCATATCAGAATCACCATGTGAAAAGAAATGAAGGTAAATGTCCAGATCAAAGCTTTTTCACACCATAGCTATCTCAAATCAGCTTTTCTCCTTTCCTTAACTGGTTAATCACACACACACAGTTAACAACAAAGGAAGGCAACCAAGTAGTCAAGGGATGCAAGAAACCTGGTGAAAACAAATGCCACATTCTTAGTACTACTGTTCCTCTGCTGAAACATTCTTCTTCTATTCATCTTTAAAGATTCACCTCAAAATCCAGATACTCTAAAATGCTGCTCAGAATCCCTGATATGAAATAATTCACTCCCTCTCTTTTAGTATTTTTTGAAACTTCTATTATGGCAGTTACCACATTTTAGAATTAGAATTATTATAGCTATGTTGGGGTTTGAATGACCCCCAAGTCTGCAAGTCCTAGGGGGCAGGGTCAGTCCTTGATAATTTTTGGAAAATTTCTGGTGTCATGTTCTTCAAGGAGAAGATGCCCCATGTGTGTTTATCTGAAAGGATGACTTAAAAATATCTCTCAAAATACACCATGTTTCCGTGCTGTGGACAGTAAAGAATCTATGCTTTGGTGAACAACAGAAGAGTGACATGCCTGTGGCTCACTCTGAATAGAGCCTTATAAAGCCTTAAAAAGAAATGTGACACCAACCTTTACTGTCTCCTTATATACCCAGGAATCCTTGGGAGTTACAGGTTAGTTTGGTTGGTAGGAGTAAGGCCCGAGAATCTTTGGTGAACTGGCCTCCTGGAAGCAGTAGGGGGCGTTTTATGTTGAGGATGCGAATGGAGGATGCGCTCACAGACTGTGATGGGCGGTCACCTAGTCATTGTCCTAGTGACCTTTTAAATGTAAGCAGCGGGAGGTATAAGTCAGGCCTGGTAGCAGTGATCAGAGTCACGGGGTAACAAACTGTAAAAATTCCAAAAGCAAGGGTCATATTGAACCCAGAATTCTCAAATTAAGGAAGAAATTTCTTAGCCCAATTAATAGAGTTTTTAAGTTAGGTTTCCCTCATCAAAAGGGATTTGCTGTCATTGTTTTCTACCCTTTCTATTCCTTGCCCCCTTATAGCATTAGAGGTTCCTTTTGTTTTATGGTGGGGGAAAAAAAACCATACACATAATGAAAGAATATTGAAAAAAGTCTGTAAAAGCTCCCCTGAGAGAGAAAAATCTCTGGAAGTTATTCTTCCTCTTGAAAAGGCGTTGGATCAATTTCATTCTTCTCCAGATAACACATAAAACTCAGCACCAGGCTATGTAAGTACAACAAAGTTTCAGTGAGGCTTTGTTTCTTGCTGCCAATGGTTTGTAACTTCAAATTGCCTGAAATACTGGACATACTGAGACATGAATGCTGCAAGCATCTAAAAATATTAGTAGTGTGGCTGCCTGCAAAGAAGATGGAGGGCCTATTGGAGGCGGCAGAGCCTCTCGCATTGGAGGGTCGGAGAGAATTATCCACCTGCAGGAGGCCCCCAGTAAGGAGGTTAGAATACCATATTTAAGAAGAAGGAATCACTGTCCAAGTTCAGCCGAAAACCAGTACATTTCAAGAGTCTTACTAGATAGCAAAGAGATAATAAAAAACACCCAGCAAAAGGCATATATTAAAATTGGACCAGGACGCATTTTTAAGAAAGCTAGAAAACTCTAAGAGCTTCAGAATAAGAACCACACACTTTTTTTTTGGAGCGGGGGAGAGTGGAGTTTAATAAACTGCAGTTTTGGATTACCTTAATCCATATCCTTAATCTACAAAATTCTGTCATTCACTGTTTTGGGCAATGTGACATTATCCTTAATCTACAAAATTCTGTCATTCACTGTTTTGGACAGTGTGACATTATATTTTATTGTAAAGTATTATAGTACATTTCTGTTTGATGAGTAAAAACTTGAACAATTAAAAGAAACAATGTATATTGTAATCTCATTGCATGAAGATTTGGTTTTCCTATTCTGTCGTACATTTTAAATTTCTTACCCTGTTAAAAAGCCCATAAAACAGATTTTGTGTCTTATGAGTCAATGCCAAAATAAGAGTGGTAAATTCCTCAATCACAGACATAATCTTTAGAAGTCAACACTTAATTATTCAGCCTGTGGATTTTCCATGCTTTCCTGTCCCCCCTCCTTGTCCATATTTAGGTATTTCATTGCATATACACACTTCTTTTAGAAAGCAGGCAAACAAAAGAAGTGGAAGAGATGAAACTCAGATCTGAAGATGTGGATATCTGTAACATTACTTTGAAATGTTGTTGGCAAGGAAAAAGAAGTTGAAGCTAAAAGATAATAAAAATTGCTATAATTTAAGAATAGTTTTCATTTCAAAACAATATTTCATGTGCAATTTTTTCAAGTATTTCTTTAAAAGCTTTTGCAAATTAATGCGGTTAGGATGTTTCAAACTAACACAGTAAATAGATTCTCATCTCAAAATTTTACCTACTTAAAAACATTTAAGTTTTACTTAATACTGATGTTTAGGTTGATTCTTCAGTAAACAAAGTGAGAGCTTGTCATTAACTACCAGCAGGTGGTGGTATTCACAAATAGGGTACAAGAAATACCGAAAAGGCTATGAATATAACCAATATGTGGTTTAGATTTATGGATTATGGATTTTAAAACATTTTTAATGGAGTTGTCAGCACTCTGAAACTACTTCCATTCCCATCTGTTCCACATGAATGTGGAAACTTGGAAGTCACCTTAAAATATGTGCCTGTAGAAAGTTTTACATTAAGAACATTAGGTCTCTTTATAAAAGCAGACAAATATTTTCTATTTTTAAATATTTAATTTTTCTGTATAACAATGAGCTTCAAACATGCACATGTATCCAGACTCTTCCAATATTTTGGAGGCCTCTACATTTAGAATCTGATCAATCATCTATTCAGGGCAGACACATATCAAGAGGGAGCACTGACTGTATACTTCAGTCAAGCTAACCTGAGCAAATGCTGAATGGTGGGCACTGTGCACACAGTTGCTAGGGAGAAAATATGTCCATTCTTGTCTCCAAAAATAAAACTCCCAGGTTTCAGAGGATACAGAAGCAACAAGAGGCGGTGAACTCCAGTCATCGAGTCAACAGCTTCAGGGGCTTTAGGAACAGGCTGAAATTATTTGGTTTTGACCGCCAGATGACCTCCACTGCTGCCCAGTCTGATGGACAGTCGGACCATTAGTTCTTTTAACACACATTCTTTTCCTGAAACACAGACATCACTCTGCGTTTGCACAGAGCAAGAGAGGAGAGCAAACGAGAATGTCTGAAAGGGAGAGACAGAGACGTACATTTGCAGAGAACCTTCTAAACCAGCCGCAACCCTTCTAATGGTCTAGGGCCTAGGACAAGAGGAATTCAATCCAAGCAAAGAGACATCAGATAATTAAAAAAAAATCCAACTTAAGAAATCTGACTTTAGGCTACAATTAGGCAAGATTATATCTAATAAATGTTCAAAACAAAAATATGGAAATGCTTAAAATTGACTTTTTGTATTTTCAAAAGCATTTGATACCTAGCTTAAAAATCAGCAACACTACTTAAAATATATATATATATATACACATATATACATATATACACACACACACACACACAGATCAAAAATAAAGAGGTCACTATGTTCCACTTAATGTTATTTCAGGCTTACTGCAAAATGGTTTTCCACTATATACTACCCAGCTCTTTGAAATCCATTTAATGAGTTTAATTCCCAGGTCACATTACTGTGGTATGAGATTCAATGTACATTTTATTTGTTTTTTTTGGTATGCATGTGTTTTGATGTGTGAATAAAAAGTAACTTTTTATTCTTATTATTCTTGTAAAACAAATCAGGAGTTAAGCTTTCCTCTCAACCTATTAATCCAAGGTAAAACTGAAAAACACAAAGACTGTACTCCAAAGAGACCCATAAAGATACTGAACTTTGCCAGGAAAGGGGGGGAAAAGGGAGTAGAAAAGGAAATTTAGGTAGAGGATAAAATTTTCTGTAGATGATGAATCATTCTATCTTTAAATAAAGCAATATTTAAACTTACATTTAATCAAATCTATAACACACACACACACACACACACACACACACACACACACGCCCCCTTTATCTCCATTTTCTTGTGGTTGTGGCTGACAGAACAGTGCTTGTCCCCAGCCTCTTCCGATTTTCCTCTTGGGATAAGTGATGAGTTATGCTGCAGTCAACGAGGAAACATCTGTTTGACTTTCTGAAGCTGGCATGGGGAGCTGAAGTCTGAATCACAAATGCCACTTTCACAAACAGATCTCCCACAGGAACTTTGCTAAAAACATGACTCTACTGGGGTAAGCCACAGCTCTGGTGAGTGATGGGGAAAGCTGCTCTCCTTTCCAGCTATTTGAAACAATACACACTTTTTATAGGATTTGTCTGTGGTGGGATTTAATGAAACCCAATCTGTTAATAGAAGTACCTGAATCCAGTTTTAATTTGGAAAGTTAGTTCATTCTGAAGCTCCAAAGACTCTAAAACTGGGAATTTTTAATTAGCAAGAAAGCTATGGCCGGTCGCAGTGGCTCTCGCCTGTAATCTCAACACTTTGGGAGGCTGAGGTGAGCAGATCACAAGGTCAGGAGTTTAAGATCAGCCTGGCCAACACCGTGAAGCCCCGTCTCTACTAAAAATACAAAAAATTAGCCAGGTGTGGTGGCAGGTGCCTGTAATTCCAGCTACTTGGGAGGGTGAGGCAGGAGAATTGCTTGAACCCAGGAGGCAGAGGTTGTAGTGAGCTGAGACCACGCCACTGCACTCCAGCCTGGGCAACGGAGTGAGACCCTGACTCAAAGAAAACGGGAGGAAGGAAGGAAGGAAGGAAGGGAGGGAGGGAGGGAGGGAGGGAGGGAGGGAAAGAAAAAAAAAAGAGAGAAAGAAAGAAAGAGAAAGAAAGAAAAAGAAAGAAAGGCAGGCAGGCAATGATACTGTGGTGTGTGGTTACTGTGTATTCAGAAAAGACACACAAAACCTCAAGTTATTTTTTAAGCATATGGATGTGGTAGTTAAAAATCAGCACACAGTTTTCACATTTTATTTTATTCTAGTATAGTTGTGATCAATAATGTGAGTAACTCAGGAATACCACTCTGGCTAGAGGTGTGTCTAACACCCCCAAACTGTAACCTTTCACTTTTTCCTCCCCATCAAAGCAGGGAGAAAACACCTTTGGGAGCTGCATCTGCCCAAAGGCAAACTCCTGTGGCAGGTGGAACAGGGAGCTGGCCATGCTCCAAATGCCTCTCCTGTTAGAATCTTCACATCTGCGTATCTTTTTAAGTTGTCCAAGTTTTCAGTTAAACTTGTTTTTTAAAACCTCTTTTCTTTAGTTTAGTGATTTTTCTCCTTATGAAAAATGACTGCTTGCTGTTTGATTTCTCTCTTGGGATACTCATTCTCTCCTGAACAAGGCTCTCATTTCCTTGTCAGCACTTGGTTTGGCTGACATCACTGTATGATTATTAACCTGTGAGTGAGCTGGAAATATTTTAGAGACAATCTAAACACACACACACACACACACACACAGCCCAGCATAGTCTATTCAACTGAAGTATCTGCCAAAAATAATAGATTTTATAAGCTATATCAAATAGGACTTAATGTAAATCATTAGGCTGGTGTAAACAGCATGCTGTATATTTCTACTTCAAAGGCAGACAGCATTTGTGTCAGAAAGGAGTTCTTTTATTGTTTAAAGATAGTTTCCACCTTTGAGAACAGATGGATAGTTGCCTGTAAAATATGTATTATATTATATATAACAATAAATACACTATTAAAACTGTTAGTTCAAGAAATCAAGTCTGTGGCTGGAAAGCAATTTAATTTTAGAAATTCTGTTTTCCTTTTCTTAGTCCTCTTTCACTTTTTTGAAATTTAAAAATGGTATTTCTATTTTACAATTACTAGAGAAAATTCCTGGGTGAATGAAGTGGAAATGTCCAAATACACATGAATTATCTTTCTTTCTGTGACTAGACTGACACTCAACACATAATGCTTTCACTGCTTTAAGGAAATCGCTCATAGAACATAGCAGATGACAGAATTAGTGCATAGGATATCATTTTATCATGGAAAAAATGTGATGCCAAACAAATAATTATTTTTCTCAAATTTGTTTTCCACATCCTTCCCTATACTCAGGGCTCTGAATGTTCCTACAACATTTAGGATTTTCTGATAAATTTCCAACTTCTGAATTATGAACACTAGTAAGCCTTTTCTAGCTTTAAGTGAAATTAAGACATGAAGTAGATATATAAGTTATTAGGCCTTAGAAGAAAAAAAAACAAAATTAGATACCTCACAACATACATGATTTAACTTAAACAATACCTCAATTTTACTTCGTTTTCACAATAAAAAAAAATATTGAACAAAAGGAATAGTAGTTGGAGAATTCTTCCAAAATCAATTTTAATTAAACACACACACACTTTAATGTTGAATATGCCTGTTTAATCAATGATTTTGGCTCTAAGGTGATACAATCAGCATTTATACTTGAAATTACTGCTTGGTACTAATAGATACTCTATACACAAGTCTTTAAGGTCAACACCCGAATTATTGCCCTATATTAATCATTAATAACTTAGAAAACAATAATTTTCTAAATCCATTTTTTCTAAAGAGCAAAAACACCTGCTTAGTTTAATTTGCTACTATTTAAATGATTTGTGATTAATTTAATATCAATTAATTTAATATTAGATTGCTTACAAAATTATTTACCATATTTCTACTCTTTCACCACCTGCTCTTAAGTATTGAGCCACGGGAGATGTTTAGGAACTCCGTTAAGGAAGGGTAATTACAGAACCACAGGTGGGGGGGATCTGACAAAATAGGTATCAACAGGTAAATGGAAGGAAGGGAGAGATGGAAAGGCACACCATTTCTTGTGTGATTATACAGAGGTTGTTTATAGGTACCTTTACATTATTACCTATGTCTGTATTATTACGCCTATTTTACAGATGAGGAAAACTAAAATCAGAGAACTTAAATTATTTCTCTGAGATCATACAGATAGTTAATGTAATAATTCAGTGCAGGGTTTGGAATGCTTTACAAAACAAATCTCATCAACTCCTTGAAAGACAGACATTACTCTCTAGAGTTAAAAAAAAAAAAAACTTGAAGAGGCCTCCCATGCAATATAATAAGCCAATTATAAAAATGAGAAGAAGAGACAAAGGATATCAGTCCTGGGCAACCAAACAATAAGTAGTTAACCCTCCAAGTAGTAAACTGAAACAATAACATGAAAAAAAGACTACTTAAAAAAAAATCCCAAACCTCTATTACATATTGTGCTTACTAGTCAAAAGTCCTAAATGACAATTTCCTAAAACTTGAGTACAGGCAATCCTGACATACAAACCCCTGAGTTATCACATAGAATATACATCCATTGCTGCCACATCTGACAGAGTCTAGCGGAAAATAGTTGGAAGACTGAAAAGGATGTGTTGGTACAAAGTAGAGAGATTCAAGTTAATTTTTTTTCTTTTGAGACACAGTCTCACTCTGTTGCCCAAGCTGGAGTGCGGTGGCATGGTCTTGGCTCACTGCAACCTCTGCCTCTTGGATTCAAGTGATTCTCCTACCTCAGCCTCCCAAGTAGCTGAGATTACAGGCATGTGACACCACGCCCAGCTAATTTTTGTATTTTTAGTAGAGATGGGGTCTCACCATGTTGGCCAAGCTGGTCTCTAACTCCTGACCTCAATTGATTTACCCACCTCGGCCTCCCAAAGTGTTGGAATTACAAGCATGAGCCACCGCGCCAGCCTCAAGTTAATTTTTAACCATAATGCTATATAAACTAAAACCACAATAAGATTTTTAAGGTACTTAATAAAACAATTCTGAAATTTACAGGAAAAATAAAGGGGTGAAAATAGCATTTTGAAATTTTGAAAGAGAAAAGTCATGACTGACACAATATTTAAAACATTCTAGAGAGATCCAAGATGGCCGATCAGCAGCAGCTCAAGATTGTAGCTCCCAGTGAAAACACAGAGAGCGAGTGGACGCCGCAATTTCAGACGAATGTCTGTTGCCCACAAACTGGGAGATTCCCGGCAGAGGAGCCACACGGGTCGCCAGCACGACTCTTCTGGCCGGCGCGGCTGTTTTGCTGGTGCCCCAGCACAGCGCTTCTCAGTGCGGAGTATACAGGACTGGGTGCCCTTTGAGTCGGGCTTAGCTGGTCCCATCTCCACAAGGAGAACAGCAATTGGAAGCACTGAGGACTGAGAGTTTCACAGTAAGCACAGCTGAACCCGGGAAGGCCTAGCTCTGTGGGGAAGGGGCATCCGCCAAAGGAAAACTAAGAAACAGAACAAACTTTATCATCAACAAGCTGGACATCCACTCAGACCCAATCTGAAAGTCGGCAATTACAAAGACGACAGGTGGATAAATCCACAAAAATGGGAAGAAACCAGTGCAAAAAGGCTGAGAACACCTGAAATCAAAATGCCTCTCCTCCTACAGGGGATTGCAGGTCCTCATCAGCAAGAGAACAAGGCCTGACGGAGAATGAGTGTGATGAACTGACAGAATCAGGCTTCAGAAGGTGGATAATAAGAAACTTCTGTGAGCTAAAAGAACATGTACTAACCCAATGCAAAGAAACTAAGAACCTTGAGAGAAGATTTAACGAAATCCTAACGAGAATTGATAACTTAGAGAGGAACATAAACGAATTGAGGAGCTGAAAAACGCAATATGAGAACTTCGCGAAGCATGCACAAGTTTCAACAGCCGAATTGACCAAGCAGAAGAAAGGATATCAGAAGTCGAAGATCAACTCAATGAAATAAAATGAGAAGGCAAGATTAGAGAAAAAAGGGTAAAAAGGAATGAACAAAGTCTCCAAGAAATATGGGACTA
>CAUYLG010001922.1:0-13668 GCA_963573385.1 Cacajao melanocephalus | reverse complement strand
TTGTTAAGCACAATTATTGGCATAAAAGAGGTTTTTAATACCCATTTTTAGACTGCATTCTAGCCTGGGCAATAGAACAAGAATCTCATTCTCTCTCCCTCTTTCTCTTCCTCTTTCTTTCTCTCTTACATTCTTTTTTTTCTTCTTTCTTTCACTCTTTCTTTCTTTCTTCTTTTCTCTCTTTTTCTTTCTTTCAAAAATAAAAAGTCTTATTTAGAACTATACACTGATGCCTATAGCCCAGAAGGAGTCTTATAGAGAGGTTTTGTCAGACTGTTCTGACACAGTATTTTAGCCCACTGTTTATGTATAGTTAGTGGGCATTTAGAAAGTGTAAAATCATATCAAACTTGTTTAGAAGTTATGTTAAAGTTGAATTACATCAGAATTGGGATGGAAGAGTATGCTTGGTTAAAGGTTACAGAGGCATAATCACGAATACCATCAGACAGACATCGTATGTGTAGGAAGAAACAAAAAAAACATGGGTCGTGTACCTTTTAAGGAGTATACTAACTCAAGCAAGAGATGTCAGGAGCCTTGTGCCCTATTCTGTTTTGCCTTCAAAGTATCTTTCTGGTGAGTTGTACATAGTCACAGAAGCAGGGACTTGTGAAATTATGCTGGCAAGCAGAAATGAGCAAACATGGCTTCTTATGTTTGCTACTTTGTCTCACAAGTTTTCCCTTTTCGGTCAAAAATTAGCCATCTGGTTATATTTATAAGACCAACATTTGTCTCAGATAGCTAAGAAGACTCGCTTTTTGGCAAGATTGGTAATAGTTAGTTGTACTTGTAAGGAATGAGTATTGGGTCCAATGTGTATATTTATCTCTTTATTGAAAAATATGTTTTGGAGTGTATCTATTTTTTAATTAATCTGTTTATTTAGATGTTGTCTTATTTTTCTACCTAATTTAACACCTTAACCTATAAGAATACTGTAGATTACATACAGCAGTATATCTTTAATATTACCCAAGTGAGTCATAGATTGGAAAACTACATGATAAACATTTAACAATATTTGAACATATATTTGTATTATTTTATCAATTATATTTTGGCATCTATATTATTAGAGTCTTTTTTATGAAAAGCAATTTTAGGATAGAGTTGATAGTAAATGCTATGAGAAACTGTGGATGACAAAAATTTACAATTTGATAAAAGTTTTTAGTTGACAGGGAGATGAAGTTATTTTTATTATATGCAGTATTTTAAGATAATTAGAATTATGACTAACAGTATCACATAAGGACTATCAGACTTTTATAAACTTTATATAATTTTTTAAATGTTTATATTAATTATACATTTATATAAACATAACCAGAAATATTTAATATTTCAATCAAAACTATGACATGAGATTATTAATTTATATAGTTCTTAGACTATGCATATTAATTGCATATTTATAAATGTGACAAAGAAAATATGGTATTCTTTATTATTTGATAATATATTTATATAATTTATTAAATAAGTCTTGAGAAAACCTTGAATAGGGGAATATATTGTTCTTGGTAGCAGCATGAAAGGTTTTTGGTTATATTATACAATTTAGACATAAGGAGCAAAAAAGTACAGAATTAATTTACAAAGGAAAAAAATAAGGAATATTCTTTGGACTTTCAAAATAAACATTATATAGCATCAGCCCACAACAGTAGTGAGAAATACAAAAAAAAAACTTGTAGGAGTAGAAAAAAGTTTGAAGGAGAAGGTTATTATCTCAGTGAAGTAAAAAGGTACATTTGTTTTTAAAGGAAAAGGACAGAAGGTAGTGATTTTTGTCCTGTAAATTATGTGTAGCAAGGTATATCAGAAGTTAAACTTTTGAAATATAAATATAAGAAGTTTTAAAAAAGAAATTTATTTTAAAATTAAAAATTAAAATCTGTGACTTTATTAAAAGTAAATTAATAATTTAAGAAAACCTTATTCTAACATAAAGTAGAAAAATTTTTAATTTGTGTTAGGATACTTTTAATGTTAAATGTTAGTCTTCAGAAAAACATAGTTTTATTAAATTATAGCTAACAGTTATCTATAAAATTTCTTTCATAAATTTTTTATAAACTTTTTTATGACTTATATAGTCCATTTATGAGCTTTGTCTTTTAAAAAAATGTCATTTTATTTTAGGAAAAAAAATTCTAACTTTTTTTTGAGATGGAGTTTCATTCTTGTTGCTCAGGCTGGAGTGCAATGGCGCGATCTCAGGTCACCTCAGCCTCCGCCTCCTGGTTTGAAGTGATTCTCCTGCCTCTGCCTCCCAAGTAGTTGGGATTACAGGCATGAACCACCACACCTGGCTAATTTTGTATTTTTAGTAGAGATGGGATTTCTCCATGTTGGTCAGGCTGGTCTCAAACTCCTGACCTAAGGTGATCTGTGGGCCTCAGCCTCCCAAAGTGCTGGGATTACAGGCATGAGCCACTGTACCTGACCAACATCTTATATATATATATATATATATATATATATATATATATAAACTTTTTAATTAAAATATATTTATAGATGCATACATTTCTAATATATTTATCTCTGTTTTTTTCTCATAAATAACCTTTAAATAACCTCTGAATCAGACCAAATTATTTGTATTTATTTGTATTAAAGAGTTTTTGTATTTGTAATTTTTGCATATTGCATATATAGCATTACATGTTGAGCATTTTAAATATTTTGTAACCTTAGATTTTAGTAAAACCCTAGAAAGTGGGAAATTTTGAATTATCTGTCATATCATATTTTACAGATAAGAACTATTTTATTTTTCTTAGAAATAGGTTTTCTTACAATTTTAAAAAATTAGAATGACCCAGACATTTAATGACTATTTATCAGTTTAATGTAACTTTAAAAAAATTATATTAAAGGTTTACTTATGTGTTTATATCATTCATATTTATCTAATTAAACTTTAATGGTTTATCTAGATTATTTATGAGCACTGAGATATTAGTCAAAGCTAATCATCATTTTAAGTTATTTTCCTGTTAACCATTTATCTTAGAGTTAAATATATCAATATTTTGTTGATAACTCCAAAGATACAGCTGTTTTTATTAAACCAATGATATTAAATTAGTCACTAATTCTAAAATTTTAAAAAGATTATTTTGGTTTTGGCTTGGTTTGTAGTTCTATAATCTTTGTTTCAAACCTTGACACTTTAAATCATATATCAGATACAAATATAAATTTGTCTGATCAGTAAGTGCAGGCAAAAATGTATGTGGACAATGTTAAAGAATTGTTTATTTTTATTTTATCAATAATTTTAAAACCTGCTTATTTATTAAAGATTTATTTAAGTCATGTGAACTTGGAAAATATTTAACAGGGGGTGGGTGCACTATGTGCTCTATTCTGTTTTGTCTTCGAAACATCTCTCCAGAGAGCTGTGTGTCAGCCATCAGAAAGTCAGGGGCTTATAAAATTATAATGACAAGGAAAAACAAACAAGGTGACTCCCTATGTTCCCTACTTTGTCTCACAGAGTGAATACTTTCAATTTCTTTAGAAAGGTCATTTTAGCACCAAACAATAAAGAACAATCAAATCTTAGCACTGAGAGAATTTTAAAACTAAACTTCAAATAGCTTGACCAAATATATATATATATATACATATATATATATATAAAATATTCTATGAACTAAAAACCTCTTAATTATGTACCTGAAATTAATCTATGATCTATCCTTTCTCTGCACTTAAAGATCAATTGTCCTAGATATAAGACACAAGCATTCTGTAAGTATATATACTTTTTATGACACTGGCAAAAAATGTACTGAAATGGCACAGAAAATGCTTTTTTATAAATACAGGATCCTACTTCCTAGTGATGAGAACCATGTATAAAAGGAATGCTCTCAGTCTGTAGCAGAAGGTAAAAGTAGTTAAAATTTATCCTGCAAATTTCTGTTGCTTCCTGAGACTGTGCCCACAATTTCCTTAGGCTTGTTTTATCTTGTTAGTTGACACCAAAAGTTATAACGTGTGTTCAGTTATTTCTGTGGTTTTGATTGTCAGTGGGGTGTGACTGAGAAAACTGAGGTGTTAATCCTCGAGTGTGAATGTCTGCAGTAAAATTAAAGCCTTAGATTGAGTGTAATATTAGGAAGTGGTTAGAGGTTAGTCATATGCCAGTCTGTAGGCCTCAAGAAAATGACTAAAACATGTATTTGATGTCTTTTGTTTTTCTACAGTTATGAAGCAGACTGAATATTTAATAACTTGAACCAAGGCACTATCTTGCAGTGACGTAACTTATTTTCTATTGATACCCTATCTGTCACAGTCAAAGAGGTCCAAACATCATATAACCACATGTAAACTCAGAAAATAGAAGATATACACATGCACATTAAAATATATAATGACAAGCCATTTATGTTATGTTTAAGAATCTCCATAAATATATAAAATAGCATTGTTATGAATATTGAATATTCATCAAATAATCTATCTTTCCTACATCAAAAATATCACTTTATGTTTGGATTAACTGTTCAAACAGGATACTATTTTGGATTTAGCTGTAACATTTTCAGAAGATTGTTCATAGATTTAGGTAATTACCTAAAAGAGTATGAAAGATGCCTAATATTTATAAATTTAGAACAGTCTTTTCCTAAATACCCAGACATGACCTAAATCATAATGCAAGTAGCTCACCACTGCTTGAGGCTATAAGTGGGTGAAGATAATAAGTAATTCTAAAATTTGTTCACTCCTCACATAAAGGGGGCTATAATCTGTTTTGATGTTGCACTCCCATGAACAGATGATTATTTTTAATGCAAGTGTTTCCATGGACCTTGAGTACTAGTGAGCTGACAGCAATGACAGAAGTGTGGCAACAACTTGCCCTTAAGTTGTATTTTAGATTGCTGGAATGCACAGTATTTTTCTTTTACGGTATTTAATGGCTGGTTCTTGTGCCAGCACTATAAGTTTTGCTATTACTTTTGTTTCACAATCTGCATGAATCTAATCATAGGATACTCCATTAGAAATAATCAAACTGAAGAGAAGACACCGGCTACAGTCACCTAAATATAACATCATTTCATTGAAGTTTTTTTGAATCTTCCCTTGAATAACTGCAGAATAACAGCACAATGTTTTTTATTGATTGTGGTTGATGTTCATTTTTTATAATCATCTCCGTGATATCATCATATGCCTTTGGAGCTAAAACATGAAATAGGTTGAAATGTCGAAAATGATGTACACTAACGTATTTCACATCCTTATTCTTATCCATAAATACACAGAAAGCCTGGCTGCACACATTCCCCCATGCTATTGTAGGGAAGGTTAAAGCATCTCAAAGGAAATACAGCAATACAGTACATCTTGAAGTTATCTGAAACTCTAGCCATCTTTTTCCCCAAATAGAAAACTTGCTTGAAGACAAGGATTTGTATCCAAGTCATCTGCACCTTTCTAGAACTATACCAAGAACAAACGTATCTGTTTATGTACCTACTTATACTAGAAAATCCACTTTACTTTGAAATTTATTTATAATGTGAAGCTTAGTAAGTTTTTACTCTGATAGATCAAACCTTGCTTAGGCATGAGAACAATGATCTAGGAGACAGTCTCTACACAAACCATTAGCTAGACTAAGAAAAAAAGACAGAAGGCTCAAATAAATAAAATTACAAATGAAAGACAAAGCATGACAACCGGTACCACAGAAATTCAAAAAATCACAAAAGACAATTATGAACCATCATACATTAACAAATTGGATAGCCCAGAAGAAATGAATAACTTCCTAGACAAATACAGCCTGTGAAGACAGAATCATCAAAAAAGTATAAAATCTGAACAACTCAGTAATGAGTAAGGAGATTGAATCAGTAATCAAAACTCTCTCAACAAAGAAAAGCCTAGGTCCAAATAGCTTCGTGGCAGAATTCCGCTGAACATTTAAAGAAGAACTAATAGCAATGCTTCTCAAATTCTTCCAGAAAATTGAAAAAGGAAATACTTCCAAACTCATTTTATGGGCCAGCATTACCCTGATACCAAAGCCAGACAAAGAAATGGCAAGAAAAGAAAATTACAGTCCAATATTCCTGATGATTGTAAACAGAAAAATCCGCAACACAATACTAGCAAACTGAATTTAACAGCACATTAAAAGGATCATACACTATGTTCAATGGGATTTATTCCTAGGATGCAAGAGTAGCTCAACATAAGCAAATCAATTAATATTATATGCTACATTAATAGAGTGAAGGATAAAAATTATATGATTATCTCAATAGTAGAAAAAGCATAGGACAAAATTCAACATACTTTCATTATAAAAACAGCTAGACACAGAAGAAATGTACCTCAACATCATAATTTATGACAAGCCTACAGCTATCATACTCACTGGTGAAAAGTTGAAAGCTCTTCCTCCAAGATCAGGAACACAGCAAGGATGCTTATTCTTGACAATTCTATTCAACATAGTACTGGACATCCCGTTTAGAGCAAGAAAAAAAAAAAGGCACCCAAACCTAAAAGGAAGAACTAAAATTACCTCTGTTTACTGATGACATTATCTTACATAGAGACAATTCTAAAGATTCCACCAAAAAATCTGTGAGAACTGACAAATTCAGTAAAGTTGCAGGATACAAAATCAATATACTAAAATCAGTTGCATGTTTATACACTACCAATGACCTATTTGAAAAAGAAATTAAGAAAACAATCTCATTATAATAGCATCAAAAAAGTAAAATACTCAGGCATAAGTTTAACCAAAGAGATGAAAGATTTGTACACTGAAAACTATAAAACGTTGATTAAAAAAACATTGAAGACACAAATAAATGGAAAGATACCTCATGTTCGTGTGTTGGAAGAATTAATATTGTTAAAATATGCATCATACCCAAATGCAATTACTAGCAAAATTTTAATTGTATTTTTCACATAAACAGAAAAATCAATTCTAAAATTCATATGGAACCACAAATGATCTCAAATAGCCAAAGCAATCTTGAGAAAGAACAAAGCTGGAGTAACACACATCTTGACTTCAAATTATATTACATATCAAAAGAGTATGATGTTTATATAAAAAACAAACACATAGAGCAATTGGACAGAATAAAGAGCTGATAAATAAACTCATGTGTGTATGGTCAACCAACTTTCCACAAGGCTCCAAGAACACACAATGGGGAAAGGACAGTCACTCCAATTACTGGAAAGTAATGATGGTACTGGAAATTAATGGTACTGGAAAGCTGGATATATACATGCAAAGAATGAAATTAAACTCTTTTTTATGCCATATACGAAAATTAACTAAAAATCAATTAAAGATTTAAATACTAAAACTGCAATTGTAAAACTCCAAGAAGAAAACAGGGAAACAGCATCTTGACTTGGCAATGATTAGATATTATTTGAATATAATGCTAAAAGTACAGGCAACAAAAGCAAAAATAAACAAGTTAAATTCCATAAAGGCTTCTGCATTGCAAAAAAACAATTAATAAAATTAAAAGGCAGCCTATGAAGTGGGAGAAAATATTTACAAACCATATATGTGATAAGTGGCTAGTATCCAAAATGTACAAGAATCTCAGATAAATGAGTAGCAAAAAAAAAAAAAAATCTAATTCAAAAATAGTCAAAGGACCTGAATAGATATTTCTCAAAAGAAGAGAAACAAATCCATTGCCTACTTGTATATTTAAAAAAATGCTCAGCGTCACTAGCCATCATGGAAATGCAAATCAAAACCATAAGATGTCACCTCACCCCTGTTAGAATGGATATGATTATAAAGTCAAAAGATAGCAGATGTTGGCAAGAATGTACAGAAAATGTAACCCTTGTACACCATTTGTGGAATGTAAATTGATACTGCCAATATGGAATATATCCAAAGATATTGTAATTAGGACCTCAAAGAGATATCTCCACTCCCATGTTTCATTGCAGTATTATTCACAATAGCCAAGATATGAATACCACTCAGATGTCTCCAGATGGATAAATAAAGACATTATATTAGATAGATAGATGATAGATAGGTTAGATAGATTAGATAGATAGATAGATAGATAGATAGATAGATAGATAGATAGATGATAGATAGATAGATGATAGATGGATGGATAGATAGATGATAGATAGATAGATAGATAGATGATAGATAGATAGATAGATAGATAGATAGATAGATAGATAGATAGATAGATATACATACAATGGAATATTATGCAGCCTTAAAAGAAAGAAATTCTGCCATTTGGAACAACATCGATAGGCTTGGAAGGCATTATCTTAGGTAAAATAAGTCAGACACCAAAATAAAAATACTGCATGATTTCACTTAAATGTGAAGTCTAAAATAGTAAAACTTAGGGAAGCAGAGAGTAGAATAGTTGTTGCCAGGGGCTGTGCAGAGAGGAAAATGAGGACGTGATGATTAAAGGTAACTACTGTGTCTGTTTACTGTTACAGATAACAATACTGCATTTTATACTTAAAGTTGCTAAAAGGGTAGGTCTTATGTTAATTGTCCTCACAACAACAATTACACCAAAAAATCGAGTGTCCAGAAAACTTGAGGTGATAGGTATGTTTATATATACATACACATACATATATATACAACTTTATATATATACAACTTTATATATGTCAATCATACCTAAATAAAGTGATTTTTTTAAAGGAAATGTTAGAAAACTTTCATGAACTAGGTAAATACTAAATGGAGCTTTTTTTTTCAGAGGAATAATTTGTGACACTGAACATAAATGGAGCTTTTAATAACAAGTGTGAATGGTTAAAATTATTGACTTCATAAAGTGGAAATGATAATATCCACATCATAAATTTATTTTGAGTATTAAGCAAGATAATATCTGTAGAGTGCATAGCTCACCGCCTAGCCTTTTGGTCCCTAGGACAATTTCTGGCATATCATAGACATTGTAGGATGTTAGATTTGAGAGAGAGTATTCCAGATGTATGGAAAAACCTAAGAAAACATTTTGATAAATGGAAAGATTTTAGATTAAAGAACAGAGAACATTCTGTTGTGGCTAAAACACACTATAGAAGAAGTTTGTTAATTCAATAGATTAGAATTCTTTCTTAAACAGACTTTAACTACCAACATAATTAGTAAAGTAATATCAAGTTATAATGCTTCAAAATGGTCTATAAATAAGAAAAAGAAAATAAGAAAGAAAGAGTCATTGGTATCACACTCAAATCGAAAACAAAAGTGAAACTATCTTGAATTTCAGCTCACAGACAACCATTTATTTTCTTCACAAGTCATAAATTAAGAATTATTTACCTAACCTGTTAAGTTAAAAATATCACTCTATATTCAGAAGACACTTAATGAGATCCAAAAGAAATTGTGTTTTTGTGTGTTTGTGCAAAATGGGGATAGTAGTAGTACCTACTTCACCTATTTATTGTAAGAATTAAATAAGTTAATAACTGTAAAGTTCTCAGAACAGTGTCAGACATGTAATAATTTTTCAATAAACTTTAGTTGTTATTATGATAGTGTTCTAAATGTTGATTCAATAGATCCGAATGTTCACATTAAGATAGACAGAAGTAATTGCATAGACTTTTGATTAAACATTTGCAATGATTTTGTGTTTGATAGATATCAGAGACAAAGTTTTTAGCTTTGTTTTTCATTCTGCAAGTATTTCTGTGATACTTTAGTTTCACTGAGACAGGGTATTGCCTATTTAAATTCCACATACCCTTCAATGTACACCTAAACACTATCTTTTCAATGAAGTATTTTTTGCTTTCAGCCCCCAATTCTGTCTACCCCCAAATACCTCCAGTATCATGACATAATTCCCATCCCATTGGAAAAGAGTCCATTCACTCACTGATCTTAGGTCATCCTATTTTTGTTTTTCTTAATGAGTGGAGAAAACCTTGTACAGTAAAAGTTCTTAGTAAGACTGTTATATGCTTAATAAAATTAATGCAATTGACATGAGAATTAGTAACTGAGAATGATAATAGCAGGAATAAGTTTTCACTGGTAGGAACAGGTTTTAATAAGAATAAAATATGTCAGGTCATCTATCGTGGGCCATCTATTGTCCCAATTTTGTATGTTGAAATCTCAACCACTAGTACCTTAGAATGTAATCCTATTTGTATAAAGGGTCTTTACAGAGGTAATTAAAGCTAAATGAGGTCGTATGAGTGGGTCCTAATGCAATAAGGCTGGCATTCTTATAAGAACAGAAAGAAATCCCAGGGCTGTGTGCATATGAAGACAGCAGTAAGAGAGCAAGAGGGCAGCTGTCTTCAAGCTAAGGAACGAGACCTCAAAGAAAACCAATCCTGTTGGCACCCTAACCTTGGATTTCTAGCTTCCGGAAACGTGAGAAGACAAATTTCTATTGTTGAAGCCAGCCAGTCCCTGGTACTTTGTTATGGCAGGCCCCGCAAACTAATATGCTATCTAAGTTAACTCTCCAACAGATCTATATCAAATTAGTCAAGGTGCTCAAATAAAATATGTTAAATAAGTGAAGGTCATGAAAAGCATTTTAGCTTTGTAGTTATGGATTGCATTGTACTCTTTCCTCGCCAGAATTCATTTGTAGAAGTCTTAATTTTCAGTACCTTAGAAGGTGACCTTATTTTGAAAATAGGATAATTTCAGATGTTATTGGTTAAATTACGATGAGGTCATATTGGTGTAGGGTAGACCTCTAATCTAACATGACTGGAATCTTTACAAACAGGAGAAATTTGGGCATGGAAAAAGGCATACAGGGAGAATGCTATGGAATTTTGAAGTTATGTGTGAAGTTTCTCAATGGTTCAAAGCAGGGACTATTAATTCTTAATGACTCTAGTTTTCCTTCTTATAGATTATGATGTTAGTTTATAAATACAATATGTTAGATTCACAACTTTGAAACTATAAAACTAAAAGAGTTGAGATTTAGGTATTCTTTTGTCCCACTTTCAAGCTCCCATCTTGCCTTAATGCCACTGAAAACACTCTTGAGATCTCATTAGTAAATGTGGTATTCTGGAACAAGAGAAAAACAAAAGCAAATTTCACTGGCACATTGCCTTTCTACAGGCTTTTCATGAGCATTTTCAAAGAGGATAATTGTAACTAGTTGTGGGGATTTCATGCAACAATTCAACCTGGTCTTAGAAAAGGTATTTGCCTATTCATTGACATTGACTGTACATTCCACTAACAGGTGAATAACAGATGACTAAAGAAATCTATCTATAAAACATACTTGTGGAATCATGCCAGGCATAGTAAGAGCATGGTAGCTTACTCCTATAATCCCAGCACTTTGGAAGGCTGAAGCGGGTAGAACTCCTGAGCCCAGAAGTTCAAGACCAGCCTGGGCAACATGGCAAAATCCCATCTCTACCAAATATCCACATACAAAAATTACCTGGGCATGGTGGCATATGTCTGTAGTCCCAGCTACTTGGGAGGCTGAGGTGAGAGGATCACTAGAGCCTTGGAGGTAGAGGTTATAGTGAGCTGAGAACACACTACTGCACTCCAGCTGGGGTGACCGAGTGAGAGCCCATCTCAAAAAATAAAATTTAAATAAATAAATAAAACTTATTCATGGAATCAGGCTGGCCAATCATGGACCACCAGAATATATTTGGGTTTTTTTTTTCTCCGAGACAGAATCAGAAATTCGGATCCTTTTTACCCTCTTTCTGCAAAAACAACCATTTACAATGAAGCTAACAAGGCATGTGATTCTGTGATTCCGTTCTCCTTTTTTGCACTAGCCCCTTAGGACAGGCCCTAACAACATGTTCCCATGGTCCAATGGTTTTTGTAATACTTTGCAGAGGGGTGGAATATATTCTTTTTTCTTAAAGAAGCCCTCAAAATTTAACAGATTTCTGGATCCACTCATCTCTGTAACAGCAGCATTCAGAAATGTGAGAGCTTAATGCTCTCCGCCTATATCTTCAGGAAAATAAAGGTGCAGGACCTAACTGGGCTTAGCTAAACTACAGCCCCATTTAACAGCTGATGGGCTCCTTCATGGGTAAAGAGGCTAGCAGTGCCCATTTTTCAAGCACTGACACAGGAGATAGAAACTAATTATTTAGGTAGATAGTGAGGGCAAAAGAGTCCTAAGCAGAACTTCTCTTCTAACAAAAGGAAATTACTTTTTTTTCCCAATAAAGAGCAGCCTGAAAGATCGAGCTGAACTAAGTAAGGAAGCCAGAAGTTTGCACTGGGGGATGCCTGCAGCTGCACTGATAGAAAAGGGCTACCTGGGGCCAGACGTGTCCACCATGGGAGTTCCATCTTCCCTTGTTTTGTTAGCACATGGACAGTAAAAAAGAAATGGGCAACATTTCTTTCTTACCTGCATAATAAAAGATTGGGGTGGGGGCTGCCAGAGATTTGTGCCTTATGCATATGGCACACCTGTTCCTAACTTGTTTTTCGCACCATATGTAGATGAGACACCGCCTCCCCAGTAGCTCATCTATAAAACCCCCTGCATTTCACTGCAGAACGGCAACACATTTTTTCATGGCCCCTCTCTGTAGCAAAGATCTATTCTCTTTCTTTAACCTACTAAATTTTTGCTCTTAATCTCACTCTTCCTGTATCCATGTCCTTTATCTCTGTGGCCATGAGACAATGAACCTGGGGTGTCACCCCAGAAAACAAGGCCACTTCAGCATGACCCCCAGAAACTGATAATGTGCTTTCTATGACACCATTAAAAGTTATCTCGTATTAGACTATATATTCTTTCACTTCGTTATTTAGCCATTGATATTGCCACCTTGACGCCTACTATACAGGAAGCACAAGTCAGAAAAATCAAAGTGATGGAAACAATGGATTGGGGGACAGGAAAGGAGAGAATAAAAATAGACTAGAAAATATTTTTGTATTTTTTTCTTTAGAGAGAGAAGGTCTCATCCTGTCACCCAGCCTAGAGTACAGGGGCATGACCACAGCTCACTGCAGGCTTGATCTCCCTGGGGCCAAGTGATCCTCGCACTTCAGCCTCCTGAGTAGCTAGGACTACAGGCATACACGACCACACCCAGCTAATTTTTGTATTTTTTTTTGGAGACAGTCTCTCGGTGTTGTCCAGACTGGCCTCAGGCAATCCACCTACCTTGGCCTCCCAAAGGGCTGAGATTACAGATGTGAGCCAGTGTGTCCAGCCTAACAAAATAATTTTGAATAAAATTTTTTATAGGAAGAAATCAATGAATGTATGAAAATAAAGCTCATCGTAGAGAATCACAATGGGCTTTTAAAATGTGATTTCCGGAGAGAGATCCAAGATGGCCGATTAACAACAGCTCAGGATTGTAGCTCCCAGTGAAAGCGCAGAGAGCGAGTGGATGCCGCACTTTCAGATGAATTTTTGTTGCCCACAGACTAGGAGATTCCCGGCAGAGGAGCCACACGAGTCGCCAGCGCGACTTTTTTGGCCGGCTCGGCTATTTTGCCGGCGCCCCAGCACGGCGCTTCTCTGCGCGGAGTATACGGGACGACTCCGGCTCGGCTGGTCCCGTCCCCACAAGGAGAACAGCAATTGGAAGCGCTGAGGACTGAGAGTTTCACAGTAAGCACAGCTGAAC